>BQNB010001428.1:0-62698 GCA_026074375.1 Tanacetum coccineum | reverse complement strand
CATGCCAAATATTTCTCTACCATCCTTTCCAACAAGCCTAAGAGTGTTCAGAATGATTTCCTCATGTGAGTAGTAAAGAGGCGACCCAGTCCTTGGGTGAATGTTGTGCTTGGTTCTCAGATGATGGATGATCAGTTTGGTGAACCTGACACTTGGAATGAGCAGATGAGCGGTCTTCTTCTTTCCACGTGCAATCGTAGCTAGATTCTTCCTGTCAGTAAGAAAGGTTTGTATAGATTGAACAAACTCTTCCCAGATCATTTCCGCATAGTCAATGTTGGAGCGATGAATGATACCCTAAAGGATCTAAAGCACATGATGTCTTGGCCTGTCATATCCAGCAGTTTTACCTGTAAGGCACATGTTAATCATGGACAAGATAGCTCTCCATGGTTGATAGAGCGCATTAACAGACATGGCAGACACATTTCTGAGCGTACTGGGGTATCCCATAATGTTGACATATTCAATAACTGTATCACTAGAAGGCGGAGCCACAAAATGATTGTTGTCATTGGTTGGAGTGATATCAAGTGCATCTTTGAGAATATCTTTGTAAAGATTGAACCATTTCTCATCCAACTGACAACTGTATAACCTAGTAGATGAGTTAAAGCACATGGTGTCCCAAAACTGCTGAATGTAGATAGCCGAAATCGTAGAGGATGCCGTAAAGGCCCTGAAGAAGTTAGTGTTCTTTAGTAAGGCCACAACAATCGGGAAGATAGGATTCCTTTGAGGCTTGTGTACATCGAGTATGCAATTGCTCTTGTCGATGGGCACCCACTTGCTTAATGGCAATATCTGATCATCCGTTCTGGTCGGTGATATGACAGCAGGAGCTTGTTCAGCAGGAGCATCATTCGCAAGAATGTTTATGTCAGCCATAGTATCTGCACAAGTAGATCCAACAGCAGGACATACATACAGATATATGATGTTAGTTGGGAGCAATTGCTCAGAGGGAAGTCAACCTTGGAATTAGTTGACCCAAATATATTTGATAAAATACATAACTCGCTGTAGACAACTCGCTAACCTATTTTATTAAAAGTATTTAACTCGCTACCAAAATGGAAAATTTGAAATAGAGAGTTAAATATTATAATAAAATAAAATCTTCTTTAACTCACTGAGGGATAGCGAGTTGCCTGCACACACTTAAATAAGAGATGACATTCAACTCGCTAGTGATAACTTGCTAATTACAACTCGCTATGAATATTCTTATTAAAATACTAACTCGTTATTAAATTTGGAAAATTTGAAATACCGAGTTGAATATTTTAATAAAAAACAAAGTCTTCATCAACTCGCTACTAGTTAGCGAGTTTCCTGTTTATGATAATATAATATTATTAACATGCTAACATTCATTATAACTCGCTGATAAGCAATGATAGAAACTCACTAACATGAAAAATCATTTAACTTGCTACATAGCACACCAACGACTCTCTATAACCTAAAATCACACAAACCAGCAAAAAGGTTCAAGGAGGCACATGATAAACACTTAGACAACATTATTAAACATTTAGCAACATCCAGAAACAACAATCAAGGGTCTTTGACTAATAAAAGTTAGGAAATACCACGAAAATCATCAATACCACAAAAATAATGAAAGGGGATGCAAATAAAACATGAACGAGGCATCATTCATACATATTAACTCTAACTCAGCAAGTAAAACATCATTCTAAACATTAACAAAGATTTAGATGATAAACAAAGTCAAAATCATTGATTTAGTGTGATTTAGTGAGATTAAGACAACCATGTTCTAGATGTAATATGTTTATTAGATATAGAACATTATACAAAAGATACCTTGGCACTAAAATCCACAGAAATTAGTACTCCCCTGATTTTGCTTAATAATGGAGAAGAAACAAATGATCTCGGCTAAATCGTCATCCAAGAATCCTCCACATGAAACTCCTAAGAACTTATAGGTTTCTCCTCATCAAATATAACCTGCAAATCAAAGACAAGAAACAACTACACCTGGCGTAAAATCGGCAGGATAATAATATACAATGTAATTAATTAGGGTTTTGACACTACGAAAGCAATAAAGATATGATGAATGTATAAATGCAATTATGGTTTTCTGCAAGTTTTTGGAAAATTAAAAATTCTGGAAATTATACAAAATTAATTTCTAAGGATTAAAAAAATACGAATTTTACTGTAGCTGGAGCCGTCTCCAGCATCTGTAAAGAAATTCTTGTTTCTTTCTTGGAAAAAAAATTGCACGCAATTCCTATTAGTTATTTCATGGAAAAAATTACTACATAAACCACAAAAATATTTTAACACAATTATATGACTCTAAACTGACACATAAGGGGCGAATTAATCTAAATGATTTATTTTACATGTTTTAAATGGTTCTTCAAAAACCGAATAATTCCCCTACACTTATTGATGCAAAATACCTTTGAATGCAATTAAGAGGAAGTTAAAGACAAAACAAAACATGATCACATTATTCAAACATATAAAAACAAATGGTAAAGAATTAAAACACACATGACACTCCTAAAATGTGGAAAATTAAAAGTTGGGTTGCCTCCTAAAAATCGCTTTTCTTTATTTAACGAGTCTTGTAGCTAGACACGGAGTCACACTCCTTACGTGACCCCTCCTTCGTCATCTAGTTCACTTCTCCTACTTCTACCTACTTTAAACGAACCATCAAGATTTATCCTATCAGTCTCCTCTTTATATGATGGATCAAGCTTATCCACGTCCATGTAAAACCCACTTTCCAAATCATATGCCCTTTCACATCCTCTCCTATAATCATCTTTACTAAGTATCACCCTAGATGATAACAAATCGTGTCCTTCATTGGTTAAGTCAACCATCTTAGAACCCTTATACGGATTCTAAAAGTGACATCTTTGATTCCATCAGTCGATGTGATCAACCCTTGTTCCCTAACCGATATTAGCTTAGTGGTCTCCACAAATGGTCAGCCAAAGAATACTTGGGATAAACTAGGATCTATGTTAACTTCAATACTCTCGAGGATGGTAAAATCCATAACATGACTCGTATTTCCTACAAATACATGCATATCATTCCCTATCCTAATGAAATTATGCCCTCTAAATTTATACTCTCATTTTTAATGGTATTGTAACAGGCTAGCGACATAACATTCATGGGCGAGTCTAAATCGATGTATGCATTGGCTATAAACTTACGTCCTATCATGCATGGAATTTTTAAGTTACTAGGATCTCCTATTTCAATCCTAAAGTCGAAGCTTAATGAGCAACTCGACATTTTCTCTATCAAAGACTCATAGACTGACTCATCACGTGTTTCTACTAAATCAAGGGGCTCTTTATACTCCATCCATCCCCCATACTTCTTCTACTTCCTTTGTATTTCTACGCGCCCTATCACCTAGGTTACCTCGTTCTATGTCCCATGACTTGGCTTCCTCAATTACTGTTTCGGAACCGCTAAATTTTTTTCCTACTTTTTCCTCAACCTCGACAATTGTGTCATGATCATTGTCCTTAATATTAGGTTCTATGATCCCTATTTCCCTAGGCTTATCTTCTTTACTTATTATGGTGATTGTGTTGATGAAATGAACGCGTTTGGGAGAAGAGGAGTTCCTATCTTGCTCTCCTAGAGATGATTGAGATTGGTATTTTGGAGATAGTAACTTTGACGGACTTTTAATTCCTTTGTTTGGAAGTGCCCCATTCCCTAGGTGGTCATGGGACATGGCAATTACGCAAGCCATGGAATAATTTGCAACCTCACGAGTGGGTTTATTGTCAATTTTTTCTGAAACAACCTTCCATAATGTGTTAATTTTGTTGATTACTTCATCTTGTTGTTGCTTGAGTTGGGTCCCAAGGCTAGACAATCTTTTTTCTTGATGAGAATCAAATCATTTAACACCCTCTCAAGTTTTGTTTGATAACTAGAGGGTTCGTTTGGCATATTGGAAGAGTGAGTGGAAAACAAGCCATTTTGTGGACTTGAGAAGTTCTAAGTTCACGCCCAATTAAAATTTGGTTTATCCTTCCAAGCATTACTGGCTTCGTTAAAGTTTCTTGGTCCTTGGTTGGTAGTGAACGGCTCACGTCCCACTTTTTTATCACGCGATGATGCATAATCAACAAAAGCTTGCTCACGATTTTCCATGCAATATTGTGTGTCATTGGGACCACTACAAATTTTGAATGAAGAAGCGATTTTGTTCACTTGAACGGGTGGGTTAGGAGCAAGATGAGCTTCCATAAAGCGTTGAACTTGATTTTCGAGCTCGATGAGACAACAATCGGATGCACTTGGGACATCTTGAGGTAAAGAGATTGCCTTTTCTGGTTTAGAGATGTCTCTTGGGTCATTCTAACTTTCGTTGTCATAGAGGGCAAGGTCCTCTAATAGTGCCTAGGATTCTTCAGTGTTTTTTGTCACGTAGCTTACCACCGGCCGATTGATCGATGGTTCACCTTGTGGCGGGATAAACATGGTCATAAAAGATTTGGACTTGGAGCCAAAGATTGATGTCATGATGAGGGACTTTTTAGAGTAAGTCCTTGAAACGAGTCCATGCTTCAGAGAGAAATTCACCTTGATGTTGTTGGAACATCAAGATGTCATTTCGGAGCATAGAAGTCCTTCCGGGTGGAAAGAATTGAGTAAGGAAACGGGTAGTAAGATCCTCCCAGGAGGAGATGGATCTTGCAGGAAGATGTTTAAGCCAATTACTGGCTTGATCGTGAAGGGAAAATTGAAATAAACGCAGGCGCGTCCTTTCCCTATTTGTAACATCAAGTTTAAGTGAGTCCACAAGTTTTAGAAATCCTTAAGATGTTGGTTTGGATCCTCGAATCAAAGTCCGTGGAATGAGCATCCGTTTTGCACCAGCCAGATGGTGTCGAATCGCAAAGGCACCACATTGTTCCCATTGGGGAGTTCAATGGTGTTTTGATAGCCCTCATGGCTTAGCCTGGAATAATCTCCTAAGGTACAGATAGGATATTCGTCTCCCATGGTGGTCAACGAAAAAGAGTTTTACAAAACAAAGGGAACAAAGAAAAGATAGACTATGAGAAAGCTAATTGACAGAAAATAAAAATCTCACTTGATAGGAATCAAGCGAGTAGACCTAAGCTAAATAAAATTCAAAACCTAACTATTCCCCGCGCAGCGGCGCCAAAAACTTGATGTGCGGTCGTTGTAAACTCACAAGAAGTTTTACAACTCCCTAGGCAATGTACATAACCGTTGTAGTGTAGTATAGGTAAGACTCGGGGGTTGTTATCGTTCTTTAGGGGAATAGGTTTGGAAGGCTCGAATTAAACGTAACTAAGGTCTAAGGGTTGAAACAATATTATTTTTGTATTTTTATATTTTTAAGAAAGCAATTAAAATCTCTAGTTTGAAGGGGGTTTTGGTTTTAAGCTAATTAAACTGAATAACTAAAATAAATCTAAACTAATATGGAAATTTGATAGGTAAATAAATGTGTTTACTTAATCATGCATGATTCTTACTTTGCTTCTCCTAATTCTATTGCCTTGTCGCTCTTGTGATGGATGTGTAAGTATTTCCTAAGTCTTGAACGAATTACATGAACTTTGTTCGTCTATCATCATATTCCGTAGGAAGCACAAGTTAGGTAGTATGAAGGACTTTATAAGGCCCTAAGGAGTACCTTAATGAATTAAAAAACTTAAAAGGTGATCAACATATATGGGTAATGTAGTATGAAGATCAGTTAAGTTGATATCTTTTCTACACAATCATGTTTCCCTAGACGTCTTTGCAAGCAGTTAAGAAGCTAGTTTTCTAAAGCCTAACAGGCATACCCATCAACAAGAAGCAATATTAAAAGAATTTACAAACTAATTCTCATGCAGTCATAATAAAACACTATAAGATCTAGCCTAAAATGTTAAAGAGAAGCGAAGAACAATAATTAATCAAACAACACATAGATATATTGAGATATCTTGAAATGATAAAGAAAATCATGATCTAAACACATGGAGTTAATGGTAGATACAAGCGGGTTTTTAAACCTAAAATCGCCCTTCTCTTACTGAATTATTAGTTCCCTAATAAGGACTCTACAAGTTTTACTTTAAACCCTATTCGAGTTTGTTTATATCGAAGAATATGACTGCAATGTCGTCGCTTCTGTAATCGGACGTCGTTGCTTTACAAATCTTCTAGGTTCACTAAATGTGGTTATGTATGACGTTGTCTTAAATTTCCTAACGCCGTCTCTTTGACGTTCTGACGTCATCACAAGTAATTGTGCCGCCGTCTTCAGGGTCTGTGTGCCCTTTTCTTCTTCGACTTTGGTGTAGAGTTGTAATCTTGTCCGTTTCTTCCCCTAAATGAGCCCAAGTCACGTGTAGTTCCTCCAAAAGCATCCAAGTGCTAAAATTACAAAAAGAAACAATTAACCACGTATTTTACTGATATTTGCATGATTTAGGGGGTTAAATGACTCTGAAAAAGTGTATAAAATGACACCTCATCAAATAGCTAGTTTTCTAATGCCTAATGTACACACCACTAACAAGAAGTAACAAATTCAAAGATCACAAACTAGGTTTCATATAATCATAAGCAAACTCTAATTTAATTTAGCCAAGTATGTTAATAGAAAGCGAAGAACAGATAATCAAACAACACATAGACATATTAAATAATTAAATGGGTAAAGGAACTTCACTTTAATTGAACATGTGAGTATGAAAGTACAAAATGGTTAAAAGACCCTAAAATTCAGCTACAATAAAGTTCTCCTAAGTTACCATAAGTTTCCACCCGAAATTATGAGAAAATAAGGTTTGTATATATAGGAATTGGGTCCTGACGGCGTCGCTAGGGCTTTGTGACAACGTTAGCCTGTCGAATCTTCCAAGGGTTTCTTCGTGTCGGCTATTGTGACGCCGTCACTAAATGTGGTGACATCGTTGTTGCTTGATTCTGACGGCATCAAGGGATAATTCTGACGCCGTCTCCACCTATTAAGAAGTCACACTTTTCGTCTAAAAAACAACTTTCAAGGCACTTTTGGTGAAGGCATCAGGATGGAAGTCGCCAGCTTTAAAAGTTTTGTTTTTGTCTAGTTTCTTCCCGAATCGAGCCCTAGTCACGCGCTTTTCTTCCAAGTGCTTTTCAATAAGCTTTCTTATCTCAACTTCTTCTTGATCATCATCAATCTTTTGCTTCTTTGCCTTTTCTTGTTCTAGTTCATCACCTGCTCTCTTAGAACTGCTTTATTATGCCATATCTGCCTTCTTAGAGCTCTCTTTTACCAACTCTGTATCCATATCTACAAACATGTTTACCCTTGTCATGGCTTTATCAAATAACTTCTGAATTTCATCATAGTTTTTGCTCTTCAGCTGATTATGTTTGTATCCAGTCATGTGTATCAGATAGGTAGACATTTGACTTCTCTTCTAAGATTTAGTTGGTGGTTTTCTGCTCTGCTCTTCTGCTCTAAGTCTTGCAAAATGCTTCTTTCTTTTATCCATGAGCTCCACAAATATCTTTGACCTTTCTTCAACGGTTAACTCTTCCTGCTCTTGTGCTTGTAATATTGCAGCTAGTTCATAATCTGCATCTATCATAGCTTGAACATTATCCCATTTAGCAATGTTTGCATCTTCTTCCTTTTGTCTTGCCAGCCTTTCCTTTTCTTCTAGTTCAGCTTGCAATTCTTCTTGAAGTCTTTGAGCAATTTCTTCATCAATCAAAATTTGATCTTTTCTTTGCAAAGGCTTCTCAGGTTCTATCATCTTTTCTTTACCTTTGTCTTTAGCCTGTGGAAGTTGTGATGATTTTGAAGGTGATGTTGTTGTTGTAAATTCACTTGGCTCTTAAACTACAACCCCTCTAGCTTTGGGTCTTGTAACAGCAGTTGTAGTTGTTGTAGCAACAGTTATAATAGCCTTAAGTTTAGCTGCTTTGATTTCTATTAAGGTCTGAGCCAGAGTCAACTTATCAACAGTTGTTGTTGTAGCACTGGCAATAGTAACTTCAGCAGTACTAACTACAACATTAGCAGTAGTAACTACTTCACCAGCAGTAGTAACTGGTTCAGCAGTACTAATCTCCTTCTCAACCACATCCTTGCCTGCAAACACTTCTACATCATCAAGAACACTTGTGTCAAACACCAAATCATCATTCCTCCCCTGAGTCTCATCTGTTAGTGCAAATATTATGAAATTTAATCTATACGATCTCTTTATGTTTTGGTAATGACAAACATGTGACTTGTAATACATAATGTAAAGTGCGCAAGTTACTCGTAATCATTAATGCATATGTGCATCAACATCTCTAGACGTCTCAAGTATGCATCAAGACGGACACTAGTTTACACCCGACGTAAATCACATAAGGTATGTACAAACAAGCATTAAACTTGTAGGATGATCAAAGAAATATGTTTTTGTCTTAAACTTTATATTTTTATAAATGTAACAAAATAACTTTTTCAAAACTTAATTATACAAATTATTTTTGAAGGCATCTCGGATCTTTACCCACGTTACTCAAAGGAGGATTAGTCGAAAAGAAAGGATAGAAACGTCGAAACTTCAAGTCGGGTATCAGTAGTCGATAATTTGGATAAGTGTCCAAAGAATTTCATGATGAAAAGAAAGGAAATAAGAGGTAGAATAAAATTATCAAGTAAGACCGCATCCACAAATGGTTAATTCGATTGGGAAAAGGATAAGGGCACATATGTAGATGTCCCTAACTTATAATACTTGCAAGCCAAAAAAAAAATTCTTTTCGAAATTATGGTTAAAAATTGATCTTTATCAAAATCTTACGGTGACTACTATTCAACCTTGCATGGCCCCTTCTAAATTATACGTAGGTGCACGACATGATAATTAGGAATGAGCAATACACTGCTCAAGTTCGTCAAACTAATGTCATCATATTTAAATGTATAATCATGCTTAATTATAAGATATAAATCAAAAAATGATTTACAGAAATCATTCATAGTAGTGAATGAATAAATTTAATAAATTTATTTACAAGATGTTTTAAATAAATAATTTTATGGTGATAGCAACCATTTAAAATTCTCAATTAAAATAACTCATAAAATGATGACAAATTTAAATTTTCTCAGGTGAATATTATATAACTTATAAACAGTATAAATGTTTGCATGAAGCTTAGTAAAGAGTGTTCAGCAAAAATGAATGGGTGAAATATTACAATATGATAGGAAAATGAGTTTAGCCAATTCTCCCATGGAGATCCATGATATCGATGGTGATTGAGAATACGAGGAGAAGAAATTACAACACAATTCAAATCATAATGAGTATTCATTCAATTATTGCATCAAACAATTTATAGGAACAGTTAAAAGAAAACAAGAAAAAAGATAAAAACGACACACGTAGAATTAGAAATCATAAGATAGTCATTTTCATTATTCACAAAATGGAGTCACAGCGGATCGTCACACATTACATGTCACCATCTAATGCTATACAATTCCAAGGACTAGTTCTACTAACTGATATCTTAGTTTAGTTAGTGATTTACAAAAGATACTACAAATGATAAATTAATCTACTAAGAGTCACTAGGTGATCCATGTGACTTAGAAGGCTCTCGGTCCCACTAGGAGGAGAGTTTTTTTTTATTTCTTTCTCGGACGCTCAGTATCCTCATCATTAGATGGCGGCTTAGGAACAGCCTTAATGCGAACCATCTCCATGTATGATCTATTGTTCCACCCTTAAGATGCATGTAATCTCCTCTCCACCATATCATGCTCCATACGAGCCAACTCCAACTTCATCTCAGCCTCAACCAGCTACTTCTTTGAAGTAGCATTCTCCTTGCTCTCTAACACCTCCAACCTCTCTAAAACATCACCCAAAACATGCTCAATGTTTCCCAAATCATGATTAGGTATCTCTCTCTCTTTTTCCCCGATCTTATTCTTTGATTTCAGAAGAGCAATCTCAGTTTGGCATGTTCCCAACTCAGCTTCCGTGACTCTAGATCGTGCACGGGACACCTATAAATCACGTCTCAATGCCCAAGGTGCCAATCCACCGACATAAGATGAGTCATGAGCAAAAGATGGCTCTCCTACCTCAAATACACCCCTCAGAAAGTCGCGAACAACATAAGGCCTTTGGGTAATAGTCCCAAAAGTGTCCTCAGGTGCAACGTCGGCCTCCTTTTCCTCTGACTCAGAATCGGATGATACAGAATCAGATGACTCCGCATTAGGTGGCTCTGCATTAGGTGGCTTAGAATTGGATGACACACCTCCATGTGGCAGGGTTTTGTCACCCTCCACCTCATAAGGAAATATCAACTCAGCATCGTCATCAAGCTCAATCTTAACATCTTCGTCTTCAATATCCTCATCATTAACACCTTTATTTACACCATCATTCTCCTCTAACCAACCAATCATAACACCGGGCTGATGTGGGTCAACATGTGGGGAAAATTGATTCACAAGCCTATTATTCGGTTCTGGTTCTTCTTCCGGGTCTTCTTCCGGATCTTCTTCCGGGTTTTCTTCATCATCACCATCATAATCAACTAAATCAACGTCGTAGGGAATGTCAACCATTTCGTTGGGATCATGGATATCCACAGCTTGGTTCGGCTCGGGAACAACTGGGTTCACTTCGGGAATAGCTTCGTTCGGTTTGTTAATAGGGTTAGAGTTCTTCATGACAATCCGCGTCATATAAATATCCCGTATTAGTATTAAAATAATCACATAATCAACATTTATATTCAAAATAAATGAAAATCTCAGATAACCACATATATTATTTTTCCCATAAATATATATATATATCATATATATATATATATATATAAATATTATATATATATAAGCTATATATATACAAATATATATACATAATATTAATCCTTCTCCGATATATATATATATAATATATATATATATATATATAATATATATATATATATATAATATATATATAATAATATATATATATATATTATCGATAAATAAATCCTTCTCATTCTTGTCCCTGTCGGTAATTCGGAGATTTCTATTGCACCGTTATAGTCAAAAGATTTCAAAAATTCTTTCGTTCATTTTTCTTTTTGAAAAATCCTTTTGTCTCTAAAACTTAAGTTCTTGATCCAATAACTGTAACACCCCTATTATTTCTACGTCTCAGCGGAAGTCATTTGGGTGCTCCGTCATAATATAACAACTCAAGCATAGAAAATGACTCGAAAAGAGACGTTTTTAAATACATTCATTCGAAATAAAAGTTTACATCATAGGTCCCAAATTGTTTCATAATTCATACAACATTTTTGCAAATCATCTTCGAATGACTTTTATTTAATGGGCCTTCAAAACATTTGGTTTTTCAATAAGCGACAACCAAAATCTCCATCGCCGAATTACCTTCAAGGACCTGAGATAAAACATGCTAAAACGTCAACAATAATGTTGAGTGAATCCATAGGGTTTATATATAAAAACCATAAAAATATGTTGGGGTTCCCAACATCTAATCTCCGAACACAAGTATCATTTCTCAAAATTTTCAGGATATAACGATGTGGATCAGACAACGTTATAGGGGGATTATTATAAGCCTCATGAATTGAACGTTACCATATCAATACAAAATGCCCACTATACACCCTCGCTATGAGTGCATATTATTCTCTATACAACGCATCCGTAGTGTCATTTTTCCGACATGAGACGATAGCTAGTCGTCACAGATTGGAGGTGGCAACCTCCAAATAGTACTATTCCATGTATAAGCGTATGCCATTACCTGGCAATTAACAATTCATGATTTCCGCGGGTCTTTTATCTAGCGAGTTAATCTAACTTATAATAATCAAGGCTACTAGCATACAATCTCCCTTGTGTTCTATTTTAAAAACAAGCATGTTATCTCCCTCGCGGGTTTTTAAAACAATTAAAGTGTAAAAATGCGAGGCTATGAACTCACTTAGTGATGTCGGATGAGAATATCGATAGATAAGAACTTCGGGTGTAAGTGCGTCGATCAACCGAGACCTATACAAATTGTAACGGGACTTAGGTTTCTAGTCGATAAAATTTAATGAAAACTCATAAATAAATAAGTATATTTATACATGTAGTTTCTATGATGATCAAAACTCTTGTAACATCATTTAATCACACTTAAGAGTTTCTAGTTTTTAACTTGTTTTTATTAGCTATTTTACTAGTATTGTCTAAATTAGCTCAAAAAGCCCAATAGGCCCATTAAGCAAGCCCATTAAGTTATTAGGTTGATATTATTAACCAAAGACCAGGTCTTAGCTCATTAATTAAGCCTAAGTGGGTTGGGCTTAAAGCCAAGTCCAATATGTCTATTTTAATACATTGGGCCTAGTGGTCCAATTAGGCCTTACGGCGCATTCAAGCTTGTAAATGAGTCTTATTATTTGGGTTCTCGAGGTCGGGACATGTTTATTACCAGTAAGTTAACTTTTAAAAACTCCCAAGAAGTGGTTCCTACCACCTCGGGTTTTAGTTACAAAAATTGCTTACATAGTATAGTGTTTGGGTAGTAGTAAATTTTGTATACTTTCATGTTTACGAAAATAGTCGTAATTTATAAACCGTAAATGGTATAATTTATATATTTATATGCTTGAACTTTCAGATTAAGTCACTTTACAGATTTAAACTCATTTTAGTACATCTTTTAGTCATACATATACATAGGGTCACTTTTATACATAAAGGTCAAGTTACAAATTCAGACTGAAATCTCACTTTCACCATTTTTGATGTCATTTACAAACCATAATGAATTGGTTGACCATCCAACTGGTCCAGAACCTACATGATTTTATCTAGGTCTCATAGTTTTAACTTTTTAACCAACTCAGTACGTAAGTATGACTTTTTGTGCCATCTGTATAGCAAGGTCAGAATCAACTAGTTTTAGTATTTTGACCATATCTCACTCAATATTCACTTTCTAGAAATCATCCAATTTGCCACTTGTTCATAAAACAATTATCTACAACCTAGTGTAATCAAATCCATCATCCAACTTACTCAAAATCACGAAACCTACTGTTCATCACAGCCTATAAATTTTTATTAATCATTTCACTTGTTTAGGATGATTATCTTTAGCTAGTTTTAAATCTAGAACATACACACAAATCCCATTTTAATCCTTGATCATCATATATCATGCATGTACATATACACTTGGAAATCAAAAGAAAACATAAGCATAACTCATGAGATTTTTACCACAAGGAATGTGTAGAAAATGATCAAATGATCAACAATAAACAACAAGACTTGATGTAGACTTCAAATCCAAGCTTAGTCTTTACTCCAAAAATATTCATTGCATGTGTGATTTTATTGGATAGATACGTAGGAAATGACGAGAGGATTCGGAAAATATAAGTTGGTCATTGTGCATGTGACGTTTTCCGGCGACACGGCGGTTTCCGGTCACCGGAAAACTTTTGGATGTGGGGGGGCCCGGCGGCGAATATCCGGGTCATGTGGCCGCCATAAAAACACACACACTTACACCTTTTTGTTTTGTTAGAAATGAAATGAAATGGAAGGAAACATGTTTATATACTTCCCTATTTTGAGCTTTTGGCAAAAATAGTCCTCCCCTCCTTTCTCTTTTATATTTTTGACACGCCACACTTTTGCTTAAATAAAAACCAACTACCGGGCATCGGAAATAAACTTCGAGACCATTTTTATTTTCGTCATCTTTTTCTTGGTTTAAAACATTTAATAAAATGTGTACATTTTAGAATGCGAGTCCGGCTCAAGACAAGGAACATTGACGACGAAGTCCGACAAATATATTTAACAAAAAATAATACTTCAACGATGCGCGTCATAATTTATTTATGAAGCCAAAAAAACGTTTAATTGTTTGCAACGGGTCAAACATGACCGGGATGACGAAAATAATATTTACAATATTTCTCGCAATAATAATACAAAAAAATAATTAACGATAAGTAAGAATTTTAAATGTCGACGATAAATCATACAGGAAGGACTTACACTTGACATTTTAGTCAACTTCACATATAAACCCAATTTGACTACCAAAACACATAGATACTCATTTTTTTAAAAGAAAAATCTCTTAAGTACCACATGCAAGACATTTGCCAAGTGTCTTATGCATGTTTAAGATTCAACGCCAAGGGGACACCTAGCTCTTTGGTGTTGTCCGCCCCTATGGGTGATAAAGTAATTTAGTGGGTGAGTCGTTTAACTTGCCTCATAATTTGTAAATGCGGGTATTATCAAATTCTGATATTTTAAAAGGTACTATTTGTAGTCGTTTTTCGTAAAAAGTAAAAATAGTGCAAGACACGAAAAATAAAAGTGAATGCAATAAAAATATTTCTACGGCATTTTGAAAATATAAACATCGATGCTTAACGTAGGATTCGCCGGTTCTTCATAAACGTTACTTAAATTACAAGTGTAAGCCTAATTTCTTCCCGGTTAGCCGTGAGTTCATATCTCAACATAAAATTGAAAATTATAATTAATACTCGAGAATAAAATAACGACCTGAAATTGACGGATTGTCACAAACATTCAATAACGACAAACACAAACAATCAAAGATTTTTACTATAGAAGCTCAAACTATATCACGAAACATCATCAAGACCTCAAAAATATGAAAGGGGAATCAAATCAAATACAAACGAGGCATTGTACATACGTTCAAGGCAACTCCCAGCAATTAACTTATCAATCCAAACACAAACAAGGATTTAGATGATAAACTAGTCGAACCTATTGATTTTTGAATGATTGAGTGTGATTTAACCTACCATGTTTTGGATCTAAGGTGATTACACGATAGTAAACATAAAACAGACGGTACCTTAGCAATGATAAACACAAAAATCAAGATTTAATGAAGTTTCAATCCAACGAGTTGCGTATGAGATTTTTGAGTAAAAAGTTTGTTGACTGTTTTTAAAATGAAGTTGACCAAGTCAACTCTCAAGGACCTTTTATAGCTAGTGTTGAACTTTCATCAATTGGCAGATTTGGCCCCTTACTTTCTACTTTCTTTTCTATTTAAGGCCTTAGTATTACTAAGAGATTATTTAAGATGCATAAATGGCACAAATGGTCCTTAATATTTTATGAGTCTTGGAAACAAATAGCAAATAGCACATAAGACCCTATACTTGCATATTATTGACAAAATTTGGCCATTTAGAGTTAACTCAGGTTTAACTCCCCCTTAAAATGTAACCTTGTTAGATACAAAACCTTTTTCAATTATTTATACGATGTATAAAAGATGCCCTTTAGATGTCATGAATTTTGAAAAAAAAATACTCTCCCCCTCAATAAATGACCCATTTTCTACCGAAAGAGTTTTAGTCGTTGATTGAGTATCCAATTTATGAAAACACAAGTCCGATTGATTTTCCACCAACATTAAACCACCATGTGAAATCCAAATAATTTTCTGAAGAATCATAGACGGAAAATTATAAGGATAGACAGAAGACTTCTCTTTCGTATCAGGAAATAATGCACTGAAGCGTACATTAGATCGAATTTGCATGGATATAACAGAATCCATGCCCGGGAGAACTGAATCACCTATTGTTAAGAACAACCATCTTTTTAGCGACATGCTTTCCTCAATTTGAAAAACGGGTTGCAACCTGAAATAACTGCAAGCCATAAAGACATGTTTTGAAAAGTTGGAACTTCTGTTCGAGCTTCATTTAAAGACCCGTGTCATTATTGAATGACATTTCTAGGACCGTAAATGTTATCGATAAACGAAAGACATGTCTTGAAAAACTATTTTTGGTATTTTCTTTTTTCTAATTTTTATGGATTTTATAGGTTTTATATTTTTGTATTTTTTTTTTGGTTTTGAATATGTACATATTTATATAGGATATAGGAAGACCATATTTTACTCTTCCTCTCCTTCTTGAAGACATTTAAGAGTTTTCGGAGACATACTCTTCATACCAAGTCGCGAGAGTAGAAATTCGAACCGCTCTCTTGGTAATGCTTTTGTGAATATGTCCGCGAGCTGATAATCCGTCAACACGAAGTACAATTCAACCACGCCTTTCTCAACCCGCTCTCTTATAAAATGGTGTCATATGTCAATGTGCTTGGACCGGGAGTGCTGGACATTATTGCAGCATAGAGCAATGGCACTGCGATTGTCACAATACAAGGGAATTTTATTGAAGGCAAAGCCATAGTCTGTGAGTTATGATCTCATCCAAAGTATTTAAGCACAACATCCAGACATGGCAATGTATTCTGCCTCTGTAGTTGAGATCGCCATGCTTTTCTGTTTCTTTGATGACCAGCTGACTAATTTATCTCCAAGGAGCTGAGCATTTCCTGACGTACTTCTTTGTGTGTCTTGACAACCTGCATGGTCTGCATCTGCATAGACTGTTAGTGCCATAGCGGTGTTTTTCGGATACCAAAGACCCCAATTAATGGTTCCTCTGAGATACCAAAAGACCCGTTTAAGTGCTTCAAAGTGCTTTTGGTAGGCGAAGCCTGATACCTAGCACATATGAATACAGAGAATACAAGGTCGGGTCTGCTAGCAGTGAGATACATTAGGGAGCCGACCATACTCCAAAATCGAGTATGGTCAACTGGAATCCCTAAAGGGTCCTCATCCAATTTGAGTCGATCTACCATGGGTGTATCAACAGGGTCACACGAATCCAACCTAAATTTCTTTAATATTTCAAGAGCAAATTTTGATTGATTAATGAAAATGCCTCCGGGATTTTGAGAAACTTGTAAGCCTAAGAAAAAAGACATTTGCCCCATCATAGACATTTGAAATTTAGAACTCATCTCATAGGAAAATATTTCACATGCTTTATGGTCGGTCAAGGAAAAAATGATATCATCTACATATATTTGAACAAGAAGAATATGTTTGCCTGTTTTCTGAGTGAATAGTGTCAGATCAACTGCACCCTTAGAAAATTTGTTGTCCAGAAGAAATCGTAACAAGGTATCATACCATGCCCTAGGGGCTTGCTTTAAACGGTACAAAGCTTTCTTCTGACGATAAACATGTGTCGGATGATCAGGATCAACGAAACCCTCTGGTTGACTAACATATACCTCTTCCTTTAATTCGCCATTCAGAAATGCTATCTTTACATCCATTTGATAGATGGTCATGTTTTTACTGGCGGCATTGGCGATGAAGATACAAATAGCCTTGATACGTGTAACCGGTGCAAATGATTCCTCGAAATCAATGCCCTCCTCTTATGGATATCCTTTGGCCACTAACCTAGCCTTGTTCTTCAAAACATCACCGTACTTATCAAGTTTAACTTTGTAAATCCACTTGAGAGCAATAATCATGACACAGTCTGGTTGAGGTACTAATTCCCATACTTGAAGTCGATCAAATTCGTGAATCTCATCTTGCATGGCTTGAAACCAGAAATCTTCAGTAATTGCAGATTTGAAGTTCTTTGGTTTGACTTTTGACAGTACAGAGTTATACACGCACCATAGGGCATCGGTTGCCAGTTATTTTTTGGTGAATACCGGTGATCCGTCCAAACTACACCTTAAAATATATATAATATATAATAAAATATAGAATATATGTAGTAAGAATAGTCTAGAAACAAAGACAATAAAACCGAGAAGTAGTATAGAATGTTCCCGGGTCGTTTATCCCCAACGAGGCTGTACTGGAAAATCGATACAGTCGGAAGATTTGAGTTGGAAGGAGAGAAATGATTTGAGAGTGCAGGAAGTTAAATTAAGCAATAGCAAATAAAAACGTTTAAGAAAAACCTAAAAATTATGAATTTAAGCTAAAAAACGAGAGCACGAATCCCGAACAAAGGGGGAAAAACCTAAAAGACTGGGACTAAAATGCTGGAACAGGAGGGACCGGTCTTTCAACACGAGGAGGTTCTATGTATTCATCGAAATGGGTTGGAATAAATCTCTAGTTCGTTATTTGTGGGGAGTACTTAAGGTACTGCAGGAACTGGATTTGGTATGAGCCCTGAACTTATTTGTCCAAGCATTAGAAAAGTAGGAGCAGGTCCTGTACTGAGTTGCACAGGAGCCATTTGCTCAGTGAGCTCATAGAATTGAACGTGAATAGTTTCCATAATTCGTCAGGTTCTTTTGTTGTAGATTCTATACCCTTTCCTGCTAGGAGCATAACCAACGAATATTCTAATATCAGCTGTTGGTTGTAATTTTCCCAGATATTCGCTGTCATTTGTAGGGTAACTAAGAGCACCAAAGATACTAAAAAGGTAAGATCAGGCTTCTTATCATGCACCAGTTCATATGGGGTTTTGTCGTGACAGGTGTGAATGAGGGATCGGTTTTGGGTGTAACAAGCAGTCACCACAGCTTTTGCCTATAAAAACATCAGAGCCTTGGAAAATATCAGCATTGTTCTAGTGGCCTCTACAAGGGTACAGTTTCGTCTTTCGACAACGCCGTTCTGCTGTGGAGTCCTCGGAACTATCTTTTGGTGAAAATGCCGACAACTGTTCAATAATATTCAGGCAAATCTTTATCTGAAAAATTATGTGCCATTTTCTTGGTACAGAACGTATTCTTACAGGGTTTTGTTGAGACCGACTTGTATTTGCTTCAGAAATTTGATGACGACCTCTGGGGTTTCATCTTTCGATCTCAAAAACTTAACCCAAGTAAACCGAGAATAATCATCAACGATGACTAAGATGTATTTCTTCCCATTAATTGTTTGCACTCGCATCGGGCCATATAAATCCATATGAAGGGTATTAAGAACTTCCAAGTTGGTGTTTTTAGGTTTGGGTTTGTGGGTATGCTTTTTGCTCTTTCCTAGTTGACATGCAGAGCAGAGATGATCTTTCTCAAACTTCAATCTAGGTAAGCCTCTGACTAAGTCCTTTCTTGCAAGGTCATTGATGGTACCAAAGTTCATGTTGGTTTAAACGACGATGCCATAAACATGATTTGTTCTTGGAGGCCTTAGACAACAAGCAAATAGGAGAGGACTTCATCATGTCTTCAACTGAGATAGTGTACAAATTAGAGCCGCGAGAACCTTTAATCAATTCAACACCATCCGTATCTCTGAACATAACTGAATGTTTCCTGAATGCAACTTCCCAGATTCAGAGTCGTAAATTGTCCGCCAGAGAATACGTATTGTGTCTAGTCCTTCTTCTAGTAGACCCTGGAGATGACATGACATCAATCACATAATCTCCTTATCAATAATAGCACCAGTGGTCATTCCCGATATATAACATGCCCGTTGAACTTTTTCACGAAAATTCCTGAGCCGTGAACGATCCCCAGTCATAGTTTTGAACGGCCGAGTCCAAGTACAAAGGTCGATCTGTAGTCGTGCATTTGAAAAAGTCGAGGATGATGAGTTTGGAAAGTTGGACCCAATTATGGTTGGGGTTTCTGTTGGTTAGCACAAGTATATGGCCTGATTATCTTATTTTGATTAGCTGGTGCGTCTTTGGGTTGTGTGAGCCTAGTTAAAGGGCAATGTTCTTCCTCAAAAGTGTATATTATGCCGTGGGTCTCCATTGATGACCAAACTGGTAAGAACTTTGCCTGTGAGTTTCATACTTGCCTAAACTTGCTTAGATTTCCAAAAATTGCTTAAACTTTGAGCACTGCATTATGCAATATTATGATTAAGCGTGGGATGACTTAATAGATGCAAAAAAATAATTAACCACACAAACATCGTGATTTGCCAGAAATTTAAAAACCATATGTTACATGCTTGGCAAAAGAATCAGAATTCGAATTAATTACAGTTCGCTAGAGCTTAATACTTAGAATTAAACGATTCATGGTTCTTAAGTTGACTTATTTGTCCTAGGGTGTTCTTCTACTTTCTTCTTGTTAACACCTTTAGCTGGCGAGATCCTATTTTTCTTGGTATTGCTCCTAGGCTGTGATCCGCTAGCATTGGTGCAACAGTTTACTCCTGTAGAAGGAGGCACAGGGACATTAGTCTTATGAGTGGTTACTATTGCCTTTAATGTTTGTGTGTGTTACTATTTGACGTGTCACATTGTTCTTCAAAAGTAACTTGCTTTTTCCTAATTAGAGGGGTAGGAGCCTGCTTTTTATCTCGTTGGTTAAAGGCTTTCGGACAAGTGCTAATCGCATATTCTAAGAGTTCCTGAGAGTGTTTAGTGTAACGGCAAGCAAAGACAGTTGATCTATCTAAGGGTCTTTCAACCTTAGCTTCCTCTACTATTTGGCGAAGGGTTTCTACACTTTCCTTAAGATGTTTGAGATAATAAAGATGAACTTCCCTGTTGTTCCTATTGTGAGGGGGAATTGGTTCAACATCTATAGCATAATACCGTGGGCCAAGAACTCTTGTTTTGTAGACTGTATAGTGTTGCATTTCAGATTTTCATGTATTTGAGCTTTCAGATTCTCATTTTCAGTTAGCAAGGCCGTTGTCTGTTCTA
The DNA here is from genome assembly GCA_026074375.1 of Tanacetum coccineum. Classification (NCBI taxonomy): domain Eukaryota; kingdom Viridiplantae; phylum Streptophyta; class Magnoliopsida; order Asterales; family Asteraceae; genus Tanacetum; species Tanacetum coccineum. Next base: position 42,136 of record BQNB010001428.1, on the reverse strand, counting down.
TATGCTTAGTACGCGTGATCTTAATCGAATCATATAATTCCTTGTAATGATGTTTAACTTTTTCATTCTCTGCCCTAAAAAGCTCATTTTGTTCTTGAAGAACAAAGACTTTTTCAGTTAATTGAGTGATCTAAAAATCTATGGTCATGAAATCTAGAGTATGGTCTGCTTCACTACGGGTCTCTTTCAATTGAGAGATTTGTGTTCTCAATTTTTTGATGGCGTTGTCCTTTCCTTGAAGGGAAGCTTTCATTTTTCTAATTACAAAGACTGAGTCAAAATCAGGAGTTCTCTAGCGGATGTTGATGGATTATTTCCAAAAATTTCTTTAAGGTTTTGATACTTTAATTACAGGTTTAAGTGATTTACCTCAAGATTGGAAAACCGTTTAACTAACTCATTATGATTATCTTTTTGAATCTTATCATGTAAATTAGAAAGCTCAACTTCAAGTTCCAAACAACGTGCCTTAACAATAGTGTGAGCATCATGCATTTTAGTAAATCTAGATACATTAAGTTCAGAATTCGTTGCAACATAAAACACTTCTTTGGACAGCCAATCAGCATTAAACTTATCATGTGCAATAAGAAGGGTTTTTTTTTGTTCTAATCTCTTCATGTTACTATTTACAACATTTGGTCAAACTTCGCTTCCAATCCTCAAATGTACTTTTCATTCTTTAATTTCTTTACGATTAACGCCTTTTGGATTCCCTCAAAATTTCTTTCAGTGTTTTGAAAAAAGGAATGACTCGATGATATACATTCCTGTTTGTTCAAAACCCCGTTTCCCATTCAGTGAGCCTGTTGGTAGTAATTCTCTTTTTTTAAGGTTTTCTCAAATTCTGATAAAATTTGGATAGTGCAAAAATATTAATTTTCACTTGACTTTTTGTTGGAAGCACCCTAGGGACAAGCGTTGCAGGAGTATTTGGTGGATACACCGTCAATGCTTTGATTGGTCTTGAGGTGGCAGTCTGCTTTTTGAGAGCTTCTTCTTTCATCTTTATGAGATCTTGAGACCAAAATATTTGCTCAGGTGTCAATTGCTTCTGTTGTGTAAAGGCCGCTAAATAATTCTTTTTTGAGTAATCAGGTGGTGCAATCTTAACCTTATGATTCACACACTCAGGGTCTTTCATTTTGCCATTTATTTTCCTCCTAGTGATTTCAGCTATCTCTAGGGTATCCTTTATGTTGTGCACTAAAGCCGGGACATGATTGTTTTTGATAATTTCATAACCATTATATAGAGCAGGCTGAACTTGCTTTGCATGGGTGAGGCATAAAGGGTTCTTGTAGCCATTAGCTACCTTATTCTGTTCATTATAATAGGCTTTGGTTTACACACAGTGAACTGTTTAAAGAGACTTGTACTTGTTTGTTTTAATTTATCTTGACCTTTCCTTTTAAAAGCTTTCATGCTCAAAATTTATTCAAGGTATTTGTTTTCTTTCTGTTTAAAATCCTTTTTCAAAGACGTAACTTCTTCTACCATTGACTTGTTATGGTTGATGGTAGAAGCAAGTTTCATTTTTACAGAATGAAGTTCCTTTTTCAAATTTTATTCTTTTATTATTACGGGCTTTTTCAGTTGATAATATTCTTAATTGTTCATCCAATCTTTTGTTCTCTTTATGTTAGATTCAAAACCTGGCCACATCATTATCATACAGTTTAAACTGTTCCTTATACATTGCAAAGTTTAGCAGTTAATAATTTATCAAACTTCTGTGTTCCGTGTTGTCTGTCAGAGACAAATTTGCATGTGGTTCATGCATATCATTATTTTCATCATGAATGCATCATTTGGAATGAAGATACATTAATATGTACAACCTGGCACTTCGTTGTCCTTTGTAGCATTCCTTATTTTTAAGGTCATTTTGACTGTCATCTTTTTTAATAATTATTGTTTTTTCCTACGCGTTTTTACTTTAATTCTCTTTTATAGATCAAAATAGCGTAAAACTAAAAATCAACAATTAAACGTAAAACGAACCACCAATTGAATTAATAGTTTTCGTCAAGCAAGCAATATATTATTTTTACAAAAGTAATAATCAACTTTTTATATTTTATTTTTATTGGTTGCGTAAAGTGATTACGTTTCGCAATAAAATACGTTTAGGCATACCCGGAACCACCAAAACTTTTCTACGCTTCAACAAATACCCTACTTTTATACCCAATAAAATAAAAGTACAAAAAAATATATCATATATATCAGAAATACCTAAATTGTTGCATTTATACGCTAAATATATGAGAAAAATCTTGCAAGTTGGTTTTGTACTTCACTTGCATTAAACATAGCCATACTTTGTTTCCATGACCATTTTTTTCTTCCTTAAGACCATGAACATGTTTCCATGACTAACTATTGTAATCTTTTGACCAAGGACTTACCATATATACTAGTATACATGCAAGACAATTCATATCACAAAACACTTAGCTAAAAATCAACCAAAAACCCCTCTCCCTCCTCCCTTTTAGCCACGGCATGAAACACCCCATATAATAAAACCATACAAAATTTTATACAACCTAAACACACATACATACATCATTCCTAAGATATTCTAAGATGTTTCCAAGCATTGGTTAGCCATTTGCAAGTAATTATCAAGAAAAGTAAGATTAGGGTTTCATAACCTATTTAGAGTTTAACATTTTGCAAGCTTGGTTTTGTGCTAAAACATGGGTTTAGCACTATTTCTCATCATCATCATTCATCATAAGGTCTTCTATAAACCTTTATACTTTCATTTTATGAGTATATGTGTATATTATGTGCTATATAGTGAAATCACCATTTAGGATATGTTTAACTTACAAAAGTGAATTTCTCTTGTAAACATGATTTATGAACTTGTACACATGTTATATGGATGGTATATTAAGTTTACAAAATGGTTGTAAGACTTGTACACACTTGGTTTATGTATAAAAATGATTATGTAAACTAGGTAAAATAGGGTTTATTAATGAATTTATTTCTGTTGATCATAAAATGCATTAAGCATTTATTTATTCATACCTTTAAGTGATATAATTTTCGAAATGAAAATTTACTACAAATTACTTGTTTACGTTTAATTTTACATTGAACGTTTTTATATTTTGTGATTATCAACACGTAAATATGAGAAAAATATTAATAATGTTTATAGGCATTATTTCTATCAACAGTATTTACAAATGTTTTTGATGTATGATCTTTCTTTCAAGAAGACAACTTTGCGAGACGTTCCAACTGGGTTGGAGTCATACATTGCATACCAATCTTGTGAACTAGAAACTCAAACCTTTCCTTCGGAAGAGCTTTTGTAAATAGATCAGCAAGCTGGTATTCTGTCCCAACAAAGTATAATTCAATTGTACCTTTCTCAACATGCTCTTTGATGAAATGATAACGGATGTTAATATGTTTTGTTCTTGAATGTTGTACGGGATTGCAAGATATGGCAATTGCACTTTTTGAGTCACAGTAGATCAGAATCTTGTGGTAACGATATCCATAGTCCAGCAGTTGTGTTCTCATCCAGATAACTTAAGCACAACAAGCAGACAAGGATACATACTCAGCTTTCGCAGAGGACATTGCTGTACAATCTTGCTTTTTCAACGACCAACTGACTAGCTTATCTCCCAAAAATTTAATGCCTCTGGATGTGCTTTTGCAATCATCATTACACCTTGTATGGTCTGCATCTGCATATGCAATTAGCTCAAACCTAGAATCCTTCGAGTATCATAGACCCATGTTAATGGATTGTCGAAGGTAGCGAAAGAATCTTTTGACCTCTTTGAGGTGTTTTTCAGTTGGGCGTGCCTGATAACACGCACATACAAATGTCGCAAAGGCAATATCTGGTCTACTAGCAGTAAGATACATAAGTCCCCCAATCATACTATGATATTTTGTTTGATCTACAAGGGTACCCTGTAAATCTGCATCTAGTTTAGTAGTAGTCATCGGTGTGCTAACAGTATCATATTTTTCCATCTCGTGTTTCTTAAGAATATCCATAGTATATTGCGATTGACATATAAAGATACCCCGGGGAGATTGATGAACTTGAAGTCCGAGAAAGAACTTCATTTCGCCAATCATTGACATTTCAAAATTGTCTTTCATGAGTTTTTCAAATCTTTTTGCAAAAACTGGTTTAGTTGACCCAAAAATTATGTCATCGACATAGATTTAAACTAACAAAATGTCATCCCCGTGTCTTCTTGTAAACAGAGTCGGATCGACAATACCTTTTGTGAAATGGTGTTCGATTAGAAATGAGGAAAGCTTGTCATACCAGGCTCTCGGGGCTTGTTTGAGACCATATAGAGCTTTCTTAAGACGATAAACGTGATTTGGAAAGTCTGGATCTACAAAACCATCGGGCTGTTAAACAAAAACCTCCTCTTTCAGTGGACCATTCAGGAATGTTGTTTTAACATCCATCTGGAAAATTAGGAAGTTCTTGTGAGCCGCATATGCCACAAAGATTCTGACAGCTTCAAGTCTTGCAACTGGTGCAAACGATTCCTCAAAATCTATTCCCTCTTCTTGACCGTATCCTTTGGCAACTAAACGAGACTTGTTCCGAATAACTGTGTTTTCAGCATCAGTTTTATTTTTCCAAATCCATTTGACTTTGATTATGTTTCTGCCAATAGGACATTCGACAAGTTCCCAAACATCAAGACGTTTGAACTGGTTAAGCTCATCTTACCTGGATTCAATCCAGCTGTGATCAAGCATAGCTTCCTTGATATTTTTCTGTTCAATCGTACTCACTGTAAGCGCATACATACAAAGTTCTGCATCCGTTTTGAGTCTTTTCCTTATCATTACCAGCTTTGAGGGATCACCAATCACTTGTTCAAGTGGATGATTCTTAGTCCATATATCAATTAAGTGATGTTGTTGGTGAAATTGATGCATATTTGATAGATCCTGATATGTTGAAGAAGATTCAGCAACATCGAATTCAGGAGTTGGTGCTGCATTATGAAACATATTTCCATCCAAATCTGCAACGTCTTCTTGAATAAATTCATTGACAACTTCATTCAAGACTGGAGAGTTTGGTTTAATGTCAATTTGTTCTTAAGAAGAAGATACTATTTGAGGAGCATCATCCTGTTCAACGATGATTGACGATGATGAAGAAGTGTGGTTATTATCAAGAGTATTAGCAGCGGAATTATCAGACACTTCTTGTGATCTCGTCGCATAGTATTCTTCATACATAGGACCAAAAAAATTATGCAAGTCTGATGTAGAAGGTACGGATTATGAATCTTCCAATGAATTACTAAAATTCGTGCAGTTCATTCCGGATTCTAAATTGTTGCATTCAGAAGCCATAGCTGTGAGTTCATCAAACTTGACATGAATCGTTTCTATTATCTTTTTAGTTCGACGGTTATAGATACGAAATCCACATGATGACTCAAAATAACCAACAAAAATACCAATGTCAGCCTTCGGTTTCATCTTCCCAAGATCATCATGATCATTTGTTGGATAGCAAAGAGATCCAAACACATGAAAGTATTGAACATTGGGTTTTCTACCGTGAATCAACTCATACGGAGTTTTATTATGCCGAGTGTGTACAATAGAGCGATTCTGAGTAAATCAAGTAGTAGCAATGGCTTCGGCCCACAAAAATTCTAGTGCTTTAGAAAACATAAGCATTGTTCGAGCAGCCTTGATGAGTGTTCGATTACGTCTTTCAACAACACCATTTTGTTGAGGCGTTCGAGCAATTAAAGTTTTATGAACAATGCCTAACTTTGCATAAAATGCCCTTAATTTCTCATTTTTGAATTCGGTTCCATTATCAGTTCGAATCGTCAGAATTGAAGCCTTTAGATTCCTTTGAACTTGATTAACAAAATCAATAATCATATTTAGAGCCTCATCCTTGGTTCGAAGAAAATATACCCATGTGTACCGCGAATAATCATCAACGATCATGAGAATATATTTCTTGCCATTGACACTTGCGACTCTCATTGGCCCATACAAATCCATATGAAGTAATTCTTGTTTGGATTCTGTGCTTGGAACCAACTTAGGTGGAAGTGAAGCTTTCTTGCTTTTACCTTGTTCACAAGCTAAACATAAATGGTTTTTGTGGTACTTAAATTTCAGAATCCCATCAACTAGATCGTGTGAAGTGAGTTAGTTAATGGTGCCAAAATTCAAATGAGACAACTGACAATGCCATAACCAAGATTTTGTTGATGTGGTTATGGACATTAAGTACATGAGAGAAGAAGCCGCCATCTCAGAAATAGAGATAGTATAAAGATTTGAATCTCGAGAACCCATAAGTAAATCATCTCCTTCTAAATTCCGAACATAACATGTGTTTGATCGAAAGGCTACTTCTAAATCTTCGTCACAGAATTATCCAACCGAAAACAAATTATGCCCAAGGCCTTCAACATAATATACATGACAAATAGTGAGATTGCATTGAACATAATCTCCATAGCCTATGATTGCTGCAAAATGATCATTCCCAAAGCGGACTGTTACCATGAATTTCTCAACAAAATTTCTTAGCAGTTGAAGATTGCCAGTCATATGCTTTGAGCATCCACTATCAACAATCCATAAAACAAGTTGGATTACCTACATTACATGAAACAAATGCAGATGGAGGAGTGGACGGTTTGGCTACCCATTTGTGAGAGGTAACCGGTGTTTTAGACTTAGATTTAACACTGATTTGACGCTGATGCACATTAGTTTGTGATTTCTCAGTTTTGCTCTTGGGTGTCCAATTAAAACCTTGTTGATATTCAAACTACTTTTGCCATTTTCTGCTTGTTGCTATTTTATTGTTCATGTAACTACTAAGTATCCTATTTTGACTAGATTTGTGAGATAGTGGCAACACACTCGAGACCTTATTTGTTGTTGTTGGGGTTTTAGCAACACTGAATCTAGATTTTGCAACTACATATGTAGCTCCTAAGCCCTTAGATTTTGCTGCTACGGGGGAAGTGAATAAGGCTCTCTTAACACTACATTTCCTAGTCAAAGCATGATGTGTAACACATTTGTTATGAGGATGCAAAAATACATCAAGACCATAAGAAATACACAAAATATTCAAACCACTGTTTACAACATTTATAGTCTTGGAATTTGTTATACATTCATTGGTTTGACAAACATTCAAAGGTTTTGTGTCACATTTATTAGAATCTAAGCAAACACTATTTATTTTCTTCCAAGAGATGAGCTCTTAGTGTTCTTCAAGACACTATTCTTTGATTTATTATCCTTAGATTTGGGTCTTCTAACACTATTCGAACTTCCTACACTTGTGGAATTGGAAACATTTATGTTAACCTTAGAATTCGATGTGTTTGTGTCTTGCTGATTGATCTTATACATTCCTCTTGCAATTACATTTACATTGTGTTGTTGTTTTTTCTCAATTGTGGGAGTAGACTGTGAAGTGACTGGGTTTGGCCTATCTGAAGTAACCTTAGTGTTTGACACGTTCTTAGCCTTTATTGCTAAATTTTTGTTGAACGGTGTTACACAAAGAAGTTGTCCTAAGGTCTTAAATTTGTCAAACTTAGTGTTCACATGCTTCCCTTTGTCAATCGTTCTAAGCTTACTCTTAAGCGTAGAAATTGTCAAAATATCTTGATTTTGAGCACGAACTTTAGCATAATCATATGTCTTTTGACTGACTTTTTCAATCATTTCATTAATTTCATTTTGATGCTGAACCCGTGTTGCTTTGACTGAGTTAAAAAGCCTTTGAAATTTAAGTTTAATATTTTCTGTGGGATATTGGAAATCATAACACAATCGAATGACTAGTGGATTAGCCAAGTTCTAGAGAGAGAAAATAAGAGAGAACTTTTCTAGAGTGAGAAAATGAACTTGTATTAAGGAAATGACTAACCCACCTCTTCTATGGCATGGAAGAGGCTTTTATAGTTACAATGAAACCGGCCTAAGGCCTTGGTAAAGGGCTAACACCTTTGGGTTTAATACCCGGTCCATTACCGAACATTATACATTAACTATTTAACTACGAGCAACAATAAACGGTAAAATAAACGGGGTGACCGAGTCTTTTTCTAATATCTAACAATCTCCCCCTAAGGGAGGTCACCCTAAAAAATACAAAATTAAGCTCTGCTATCTATTTCTTGTGTTCAGCTCGTAGTCTTTGATTCTGCATGCATTGATTTCTTTGTACATACTGTAGTAGTCTTTGAGCGTAGTTCCTTTAACTTGTGTGATCTTTGAGCATTCTTTGAGATCACCAGCTACAATAAATCTCTAAATCATCCTTGTGGTATTGCCTTCATGTAATGTTGTGACCTTCAGACCGGCATGCTCACACTTTTATGGATCATGATAGCACACATCAGAGTTGCAAAAGCTGTGTTGTAGGTCTTTCAGTCATCATGATGTCTTTGATTAGGAACATTAAGTGTGAGCATGGGGTTGTGAATTTACATGTCTCTTGCCATCAGCTGCTACCGTCTACCGTCAGGAATTCTTGCAAGTATATGTTAGTGATAAACAGATGAAGGTGTCTTTGTTCACTTTCGTTAAATAAGGTTGCAAGAACCACGGTTCCCCGTTATTCAGTATAAATACTGCATGTGATCAGGTAGAATTCCAAAGAATCTCCTTGACAGGGTTTCGCAGCTGCGCTAGCCGTTCTCAAACCAGAGCGTCTCAAAGTAGACAAAGCACGGAGTGAGTGAACCAGTGAATTAAAAATCTACTGATTAATGAAAAATTGATTTGAAAATCAATCGCGTGTCACTTAGAAAAGAGTTTTTATGACACATCGACGGTTTTATATCATAAAATCAAATTTCATCAACAACACATTTGTTTTGAAAGATATACATAGTCAATGTGCTCGAAAATCAGTTGTTGAGCACATCGAAAGGTTTTTCAAAAACTATTCGTCAATTCACTGCCTGGAACAAGTTTGATTCATAAAGAATCGCACCATCGTTGCTTTCCATTTGTCACAAGTTTGATCCATAGTGGATCTCACATGTCACCTACCAAGAGCTTGTTTGATGTTGGCTCTAGAAGGATTTCCATCTTCATTGTGAGTACTTTCGTATCACTCGGATGTTCTGGCAATACCTCGAGGATAATGCGTAGGACTCTTAGAATCTTTACTTGTTGTCACAGTGTGTGATGAACAAGCATAGTTTGTATTAGTGTCCTAACGAGATTTATGGATGATCTCATGGCTCTAGACTCAATCGTGCACATTTGGTTTTTAGTAGTCGGAGGCTGGAGCAGAGTGCCACCTTTTCAATATCGTCTAACTCGGAGTGAGAGAGACGATAGAAATGCGTTGATCTCCGTGAGAAATGAAACAAGAATCCTTTGAGGGATCTTGAGTGGCTAGGAAGGGTTGTGCAGCGTATCACTGGGTCCATGATACTTGTCTTCAATGTCAGCAATCAACCATGTGATTCTGACAGCATATGTAGTGACCCGGTTTCTGCCTAATGTCAAAGGAGGGCTGCTTTCTTTTCACCCTTTATCTTAACATTTCTTTTTTATTTACCTCATTCAGTGCTTACCAAGACATCTTTGCTAGTACCTTAGTGGGTATGTTCCAGTACTAGCTCCCATCTTAGTCCGTACTTATTCCTTCTTTTTCTCAGAATTCTCCTTTTGTAATCATACTTGGATCTTCATCACTAACTAGTGGTATTGGTCCATGAGGAGATCCCTCCCGGATCTTGGCTGGATCCTATGGGAACGAGTCCTACCTTTCCATCATTATAACTTTGTAAAGTATTTCAGTGGGTATGTGGAGTCGGTCTTTTTGTACAGTTCAACTTTTACATAAACCATTGAAAAATCAACCAAGGTACTTGTGATAATAAAATATCAAAGCATTTGTACCTTGTTGTTTGATTATATTTAGAAACGCTCCCCCTTACAAGTGCATCGGTAATCGAATCTTAGTTGGCACATGGAGGAGCAGTAACATGCTTGTGTCTTAATGATCACATTTTTATCAGATTTCATATTAAAATCATATTCTCTCCCCTGATCATAAATTTTAAACCCTTTGAGATTTAGGATCTCAGTTAATTTAAATATGTTAGAAAAATTTAGGAGAAAGTGTGGTTTGATTAAATACAAGCTGATATTGGAACCTATATATGCTCCCCCTCAATTGATGAGGGATTATGTTAGTGTCAGTTATGATGATTTTATAAATGATTTAGAGTTTAACGAGAAACTCATGAAAAATTCATAAACTGACACATAACACTGATAACTACACAACTAAATAATGTACACAGTTTACAATATAATACATATGATATTGATGTCTTAATTGGAATGATGATATCATTCCGTTCTCTGAAGAAGTCTATAGTCAATTTCACGAACACGTCCACCAACAAAGCATTCCAGGTTTCGGTAAATCCTTCTTGTCTTTAGTCGCCTTTCAATAGCCGTAATAAACTCTTTGCTCCTTGTCACGTCCTTTTCAGTCCAGATGCGAGCTATTACATACCCCCGGATTGAGACGCTGATCTTGAATCACTTGACTCGTATCAAGAGTTTTTAGAATACGTGTCAATGTGCTTTTCACTGACTTGTATATCTCGTTGAACCGCATGATCCTTCGCTAATTGTTATGACGGGAACACGTCTGATATAGGAGATCAATGTGGTATAATAATGCTTGAACTCGTATCCTGTAGCATCCCATCCTGGTTTAGTGAGGTCCAGCTAAGTTTGGTAGCTTTCAATACCGAGTTGGAAGTCTTCAACCCACTTTCGAATCACTAAGTTTCGGGTCCACAGCTTGACAGTAGTTGATAACATCTGTTTGTCTGAACCAGAAAGATGATCGAGATGACCTTGCAAAAAGAGCAAATTTAGGTCTTCAAAGTCACTAGGATACATGTTCTTGAAATCCTTTTCAGCAATTGTGTGTTCTTGGTGATCAGCTCTTCGGAGGACAATTTCGCTCAAGTAGTCATATCCGTATCTAGTGTAGCTTTAATTCGACCGAGCACTGAGAATCTGCATGTGTGTTCTGGACATCTTTGCAGATGTAGACTAAGATAATGTTTGTCAATGTAGAACTTTTGTCGAGTAAACCACCAGTGAGAGATGCCATATTTTGCACTTACGTCATAAGTACACACATCATCAATCCACATTTGCTCAGGCACTAGTAATTCAAGACCAAAGTCGGGATAGCTTGCCACCTTCATCTGGATAGCTTCCCTTGCTGCCATATCGTAAATACTCTAAGTCTTTATTAAAGAAGAATTTTGTTTAAATAGTGACATAACCTGGAGGACCCCCGAGAGGCAGTGGTCGGCTGACATTGATTCTGACTTGATCTCCTTTCAGATTCACCCAGTCAACCTGATCTGTGAGCATCTTATGACACTCCTCCATCTGGAACTAAAGGTGAATGACATCCGGGTAGAAAGCTTTAACAACTTGATAAGCCTGCCCTTCGAAATCTGCTTGTGTAAGCTCAGTCTTGTTCACTTGTCGGCAGTACCATTTCATGAAAGTCGTCGTATCTCTGGTCTTCGTAAGTAACGAGTTCTCAGCTGGGGGCTCATAAGTTGTAGCCAACGCAGAAGCCCAATTGTTTTCAACATCTGACTTGTTGGAAGAAGGAATGGTCCAGGTAGGTTCAGGAGTCACTGGTCTTTCCTTTTCAGGTAGTGGTTTCCACCAGCCTTTTCTCGAGTCAGCTTTTGATTGGTGATCATTCTCAGAGTCTTCATCATTAGACAAATGTACCTGCTCTTCGGGAACAGAATCATCCTGCATCAAAGAGTCATTAGGAGATAACTCTTGAGTCTCATAGGCATCAGCTGACTCATATCTAGTATCAGATGTAGTCCAAGCCATGGATTATGATGCAGAGGTTGCCGTCTTGGACAAACTTAGAGCTTTTCCGCCTTATTGCTGAGCAGATCCAGATGTACCAGTATATGGAGGAGGGGGATGTGGCGATAACTGAGAAGACCCTGATACTCCTGAAGTGCCTGGAGCAACAAATGCGCCTGCTGGAGGAGGTGGAGGTGGTGGCTATGAAGGTGGAGACCCATGAGGAGTTCTTGGTACATCACGTCTCTTTCGTTTCTTTTTACGAGCTTTCTCCTGATCAGCTAGACGTTGATTTGAATAATCTAAGTCCAGTGACTTCTGCAGAGCTTCATACAAGTCATTGTGAATGGTATGAGCCTTGTAGGAGTCATCTTTGAACATCCGTTGTTGAATAATTTCTTTCATATCAACCGTGGGCAGATCCCTAAAGCGAGCACAAAGTGGAGCTTGCATTGCCCAATCCACTGCATCAGTGACTATCTCATCAATTGCTTGGCTTACCTTGTAAGGAATATTGAGATTCTCCAAATTATATAGCCGGGTCCCTTGTTTGTCCAACCTTTCCTTTAGGGTTAAGTTGTTTTGGATCAGATCTGCCATATGTTGTTCTATCTCACCTATGCGACTTACAAGGATCGGATCTGTGTTGCTTTATTGTGGTTGAGGTGTTGGTGGAATTACTGTTGTTGTTGTGATTATTAAGGTTGTTGTTGTTGATGTTGGGAGTGGAGAGTCAGATTGCATAGTCGTGAGATCAATAACCGGAGTGGTCATTGGGGGAACCGAGGAAGTGTCTTGATGAATGAGGACTGAAACCATTGACTAAACCTCTGTTTCAGCATTTGTTTTCCCTGATTCTTCTTCATGTGGATTTTCCACAATAAACTGATCAGTAAAGCTGAGATCTTTATCAAGGTTTTGGAGAGAGGACAAGGTTGCCGTGGAGCTTGCAGGTTCTTCAAGTATCACCTGATCTTCAGTTGGCAGTTTGAGATTCTCCTGAACATTTGGGTAAGCAGTTATGGTAAACTCCTCATCCATTTGCTCAGGTTTCTACTGAGTTGAAGTATCAGAGGTCCCTAAGTCCATGCGTCCAAGGTTTGGTCTAGCATGAACCACATGACTTGTTTGAAGTTGAGACTCTACAGCAATACCAGGGTTTGGTCCAGCCTGGCCTTCATCTTGTTCACCAGGGTTTGGTCCAGCCTGGCCTTCTTGATTTCCAGCATTGATCTTAGACGCCTCCTCATCAGATTATGTTTCACTATCAGTCATATTTAGTTCCGCATCTATAGAGGGCGACTCAGCATGTGCAGAGGACTTAGTGGGCATAGGAGGGCGCTTCTAAAAAAATGAATTGATCTGCCAGATTCTTCTTATGTAGAGTCTGAAGGGTGAGAAGATCATGAGCAGCTTGTTCTTCAATGACTTTCTCTTTTCCCTTTTCTTGTACCTCTGGAAGCGGTTGAATTCTTCCTGACTCATGTTCCCTTATCACCATCGGATGAGCTGGTCCCTGTGTTTGTGCCCCTTATTCCATTAGACTTAGCTCCAGAGCCCTTTGAAGGAGTTTACATTTCTTTTCTAAGACCGCTTTTGATGGTTGAGTAGGTGTAGGTTTGGGTTTAGGTGGTTGAGTAGCGGTGGGCTTTAGTGCTTTGTCACCAACGGTTTTAGTAACCTTAGCTGCCTTCGCTTTCGTGACCTTGGTAGCTTTAGAAGACTCTGTTGCTCCTCCTTCCTTAGCCTTGCCATGTTCTGCATCTAAAAATTGTTGATACTTGGCAACATGCTCTTGGTAGTCGTTGTAGTAGGGTGCTCCTTTAATCTCATCAGTGAGTAGCGCATCAGGTATCGGCATCCTAAATATTTCCCTACCATCCTTTCTAACAAACCTGAGGGTGTTCAGAACGTTTTCATCATGTGAGTAGTGAAGAGGCGAACCAGTCCTTAGATGAATGTTGTGCTTGGTTCTCAGGTGATGGATGATTAGTTTGGTGAATCTAACATTTGGGATAAGTAGAAGGGCGGTCTTCTTCTTTCCACGCGAAGCAGTAGCTAGATTCTTCCTGTCAGTGAGAAAGGTTTGTATGGATTAAACAAACTCTTCCCAAATCCTTTCAGCATAGTCAATGTTGGAGCGATGAGTGATGCCCCAAAGGATCTGCAGTACATGATGTCTTGGTCGGTCATATCCAGCAGTTTTACCTGTAAGGCACATGTTGATCATGGACAAGACTACTCTCCATGGTTGGTAGAGCACATTAACAGACATAGCAGATATATTCCTGAGTGTGCTGGGATATCCCAGAGTGTTGACATAGTCAATTACTGTATCACTAGAAGGCGGAGCCACAAAAGGATTGTTGTCATTAGCTGGAGTGATATCAAGTGCATCTCTAAGAAGATCTTTGTGAAGATTGAACTATTGCTCATCTAGCTGATAGTTATACAACCCAGTAGATGAGTTGAAACACATGGTGTCCTAAAACTGCTGAATGTAGATAGCCGGAATAGTAAAGGATGTTGTGAAAGCCCTGAAGAAGTTGGTGTTCTTCAGTAAGGCCACAACAATTGGGAAGATAGGATTCCTCTGAGGCTTGTGCACATCGAGTACGCAGTTGCTCTTGCCGATGGGCACCCACTTGCTTAATGGCAATATCTGATCATCCGTTCTGGTCGGTGGTGCGACAGCAGGAGCTTGTTCCATGGGAGCATCATTTGCAGGAATGTTTAGGTCAGCCATAATATCTGCACAAGTAGATCCAACACCAGGACATACATACAGATATATGATGTTAGATGGGAGCAATTTGCTCAAAGAGATGTGAACCTTGGAATATGTTTGACCCAAAGATATTAGACACCTTGCTAAACCAATCTAATGACAACTCGCTAGATGATACAATGGATGATCCTCAACTCGCTACAACTAACTCGCTAAATCATAATATTATAAACACTTAACTCGCTACCAAATTGGAAAATTTTGAAATAAAGGGTTAATTATTATAATAAATAAAATTTTCTTTAACTTGCTAGAAGTAGCGAGTTACCTACACATAATTAAATAGTAGAAAATATTCAATTCGCTAGTGATAACTCGCTAATGACAACTCGCTATGAATATTCTTATTAAAATACTAACTCGCTATAAAATTTAAAAATTTTGAAATAGCTAGTTGAATATTTTAATAAAAAATATAAATCTTCATTAACTCGCTACAGGTTAGCGAGTTGCCTGTTTATGATAATATAATATTCATAACTCGCTAACATGCATTCTAACTCGCTACTAAGCATCAACATTAACTCGCTAATAAGAAGAGTTACACTCTACTCGCTACTTAGAATTATTACAACTCGCTACATAGCACAACGCAATTTTCAAAGACCTAAAATTACAAACTAGTAAGGATGATCAAGAAGGCTCATGAATAAGTGCTGACACTACATTATCAAACACATAGCAACATTCAGAACCCTCATACAACTGCAAACATCTAAATTTTGACCCTAGAAAGACAACATAGGCCACGAAAATCAACTAGATCCCAAAATACTAAAAGGGCAATCAAATTAAACACAAACGAGGTATCATTTACTTATCCTAGACCTAACCCAGCAACTAATATATCATTCCAATCATTATCATAGATTTAGATGATAAATAAAGGCGAAAACATTAATTTTGAGCGATTTAGTGTGATTAAGGCAGCCATGTTTTAGATTTATGATGTTATCATGATAAAGAACATTATCTAAAATTACCTTAGCAAGAATGGTCATAGAAATCACAAATCAATAAATACTTCAAACTAGCGAGTTGCGAGAGAGGTTTTAGAGAGAAAGTTTGACTGAGTTCTTTGAAAGTTTGACCAACAGTAACTCGCTGATACCTTTTATACTTTATTAGTTTCACCATTTGGCAAAATTGGTCCCTAAACTTCCTAAGTTCCTCACATTCAGGTTAAGAGTATTAACAAGGTTAGAACAAGTTTCAGAGATGGCACAAATGGTCCTTATATTTATACAAGCCTAGGAAACATTTAGCAAATTGCACAAAAGTCCCTATACTCATAAATTTGGTCATTTGAGTTACAATTAACTCTGACTCCCCTTTAAATTGAGACCCCGTTAAATACAAATAACCTTTTACCAGTCAATTATTTGATAAATGGAAAAAATGCCCGTTAGATGTCATAAATTTGAAAAACACTCTCCCCCTCAATCAAAGACCTGTTTTTATTGATAGAGATGTAGTCATTGATTGAGTGTCAAATTTTGAAAAATGCAAGTCTGGTTGATTTTCAAACAACACTTTTCCACCAAGTGAGACACAAATAATTTTCTGAAGAATCATAGACGGAAAATCATTTGGATAAAAAGAAGACTTCTCTTCTTGATCAATAAATAATGCACTGAAGCGTATATTAAGTCGGAGTTGCATGGATATAAAGTAATCCATGCCCGGGAGAACTTAATCACCCGTTGTCAGGAACAGCCGTCTTTTTGGCGACATGCTTTCCTCAATTTGAAAAACGAGTTGCAGTCTGAAATAACTGCAAGCCATAAAGACATGTTTTGAAAAGTTAGAACTTCCGTTCGAGCTTCATTTAAAGACCTGTGTCATTATTGAATGACATTTCTAGGACCGTAAATGTTATCGATAAACGAAAGACATGTCCTGAAAAACTATTTTTGGTATTTTTTATTTTCTGATTTTTATGGTTTTTGTAGGTTTTATATTTTTGTATTTTCTATTTTGGATTTTAGCTATATACATATTTACATAGGATATAGGAGGACTATCCTTTACTCCACTTCTCCTTTCTGAAGACATTTAAGAGTTGAAGACATTTAAGAAGTTTCCGGAAATCATATCTTCTTCATACCCAGACGCGGGAGTAGAGAATTCCCGAACCGCTCTTCGTTTGTATGCTTTGGCGAAATATATCCGCGAGCTGATAAACCCGTCGTCACGACAGTAACAATTCAATCCACGCCGTTTCGCACATGCTCTCTATTATAAAATGTGTCGTATGTCAATGGTGCTTGACCGAAGGGAGTGCTGGACATTAATGCAGTATAGAGCAAAGGCCGCTACGACTTGTACAATACTAGAGGAATTCTTATTGAAACAAAAGCCGCAGTCTGTAAGTCTATGACTCATCCAAAGTATCTAGATCACAACATCCAACATGGCAATGTATTCAGCCTCTGTTGTTATGATCGCAGTGCTCTTCTGGTTTCTCTATTGATGACCACTGACTTATTTTTATCATCCAAGAACTGGCAATTCCTGACGTACTTCTTCTGTGGTCGTGACAACCTGCATGGGCCCCATCTGCATAGGCCTTAGTGCCATAGCGGAGTCTTTTATCTAGGATACAAAAGACCACCAATTTATGGAACTTCCCAACTGAGATACCGAAAGACTCGTTTAAGTGCATCAATGTGCTTGTTTGATAGGCGCAGATTCTGATACCTAGCACACATGCTATTACAACCGAAAATCAAGGTCAGTCTTCTGCATTTGAGATACATTATGGAGCTGACCATACTAACGAATTCAAAGATCTTTGAAATCAACTGAATCCCTAAGGGGTTCCAACATCCAATTTAAGAGTCGATCCACCATAGGGTGTTCAACAGGGTCACATGAATCTCATCACCAATTTCTTTTTAACATTACAAAGCAAATTTTATGATTGATTAATAAAAAATGAGCCTTCCGGATTTTGTGAAACTATAAACCTAAAGAATAAATGACATTTGCCCACTCATGACATTTGAAATTTAGAAACTTCATAGCTCATTGGAAAATATGTCACATGCTTTAGGGTCGGTCGAGAAAAAGACAAAAATGATATCAACTACAAATATTTTGAGACAAGAAGAATATAGTTTCCTGTTTTTCTTGAGGTGAATAATGTCGGATCAACAGCACCCTTAAGGAAAAGTTTGTTATCCTAAGAAATCGTGAACAGGTATCTACCACCCCATATGGATCTGCTTTAGACACGTTTACAAAGCCTTCATCTTAAAACAGCTATTACATGTTCGGATGGTTTGGATTAAACGAACCCATGTGGTTGACTAACATAGACTTTCCGTTCTTTAATAAATTCGCATACAGAAATTAGTCTTTACATCCATATTGATAGATGGTCAGAGTTTTTTACTAGCGGCATTAGCGATGAAGATACGAATAGCCTCGATACGTGCAACCGGTGCAAATGACTCCTCGAAATCCATAGCACCTCCTCATTGTCGATATTCACTTGAGCCACCAACCTAAGCTCTTGTTCCATTCAAAACTCACCATACTCAAACATTTTAACTTTGTAAATCCATTTGAGAGCAATAATCATGACATAGTCTGGTTGAGGTACTAATTCCCATACTTGAAGTCGATTAAATTCGTCAATCTTATCTTGCACAGCTTGAAACCAACAATCTTTAGTTCTTGCTGATTTGAATTCTTGTCGACTGTTGACAGCACAAAGTTATACAAAGCACCGACAAGGCATCGTTGTCCAGTTGTTTTCTGGAGGATACTCACTCGAGAGAGGGGGGGTTTTTTTTTCGCCAATATATTACCAGCGGTGATCTTGACTCTAATTTTTTGATATGAATGAAGTGTTTGAGAGACATAAGGTGAGATTCTGCTTAGACACTACAGATCCACGGATGATGATGCTTTATAACTATTTCCGAGCCCAAAACGTTTATGAGAAGGATGATGTCAACATTACATAATGGGGATGTCTTTCTATGATAGTAAATTCAGCTACAATGCCTTGATGTAAACAATGAAAATTGTAATTGTTCTGAAGATACAGTGAATGACTCAGGAAGGTGCAACTTGTCCATGGTATAGATAAGGTGTACCGAGTGAATTTTGACAGGGAACCTGAAACTGCTTCAGAGCAGGAAGAGAACTTTTGCTCTTTCAACACGAGGATGATCCATGAATTCATTGAACATTGGTTGGAATTAAGAACATCTCTAGATTCTTTATTTGGGGGGTACATAAGGTGCTTGCAGGAACCAGGATTTGTGGATACGAGACCCGTGACACGTTATGTTTGATCAGAGCTCCAAAAAAATAGGAGACGGTACCTTGTACTATTTGACACAGGAGCCAACTCATAGTCCAACTCATACGAATTGACAGAATAGTTTCCATAATTCGTCGGTTCTTTGTTGTAGAATCTATACCCTTTCCAGCTAGGATGGCATACAAACGAATATCCCAATATCAGTGTTGGTTGGTAACACATTTCCATACTAAAGTTGCCGTCATTGTAGGGTAACAAAGAGTACCAAAGACACAAAAAAAGGTAAGATCAAACTTCTTATCATGCACCAGCTCATATGGGGTTTTCTTATGGAGAGTGTGAATGAGGGATCGGTTTTGGGTGTAACAAGCAGTATCCACAGCTTCTGCCAGAAGAAAAAATACGGAAGCCTTGGAAAATAATCAGCATTATCACTAGCAGCCTCTACATAGAGTACAAGTTCCGTATTTCGATCAACGGTCTTTTCTGCTGGTGGAGTCCATTGGAACTGTCTTTTGGTGAACAAATGCTGTACTCAACGTTCATAATATGCAGTCAAATCTTTATTGACAAATTCTGTGCCATTATCGGTACGGATGTATCTAATAGTTTTGTTGAGATCGACTTGTATTTGCTTTAGAAATTTGATGATGACCTCTGGAGTTTCATCTTTCGATCTCAAAAACTTTAACTACAAGTAAACACGAAGAATAATCATCGACGATGACTAAGAAGGTATTTCTTCCCCTTAATTGTTTGCACTCACATTTGGTGCCACATAAATCCATATGAAGGTATTAAGAACTTCCAAGTTGGTGTTTTTAGGTTTGGGTTTATGGGTATGCTCAGCAGAGAGCAATGGCACTGCGATTGTCACAATACAAGGGAATCTTATTGAAGACAAAGCCGTAGTCTGTAAGCTGTGATCTCATCCAAAGTATCTAAGCACAACATCCAGACATGGCAATGTATTCAGCCTCTGTTGTTGAGATCGCAGTGCTCTTCTGTTTCTTTGATGACCAGCTGACTAGTTTATCTCCAAGGAACTGAGCACTTCCTGACGTACTTCTTCGTGTGTCTTGACAACCTGCATGGTCCGCATCTGCATAGGCCGTTAGTGCCATAGCGGTGTCTTTCGGATACCAAAGACCCCAATTAATGGTTCCTCTGAGATACCGAAAGACCCGTTTAAGTGCTTCAAGGTGCTTTTTGGTAGGCGAAGCCTGATACCTAGCACACATGCATACAACGAATACAAGGTCGGGTCTGCTGGCAGTGAGATACATTAGGGAGCCGACCATACTACGAAATCAAGTCTGATCAACTGGAATCCCTAAGGGGTCCTCATCCAGTTTAAGTCGATCCACCATGGGTGTATCAACAGGGTCACATGAATCCATCCCAAATTTCTTTAATATTTCAAGAGCAAATTTTGATTGATTAATAAAAATGCCTTCGGGATTTTGAGAAACTTGTAAACCTAAGAAAAAAGACATTTGCCCCATCATTGACATTTGAAATTTAGAACTCATCTCATCGGAAAATATGTCACATGCTTTAGGGTCGGTCGAGGCAAAAATGATATCATCTACATATATTTGAACAAGAAGAATATGTTTGCCTGTTTTCTGAGTGAATAGTGTCGGATCAACTGCACCCTTGGAAAATTTGTTGTCCAGAAGAAATCGTGACAAGGTATCATACCACGCCCGAGGAGCTTGCTTTAAACCGTACAAAGCCTTCTTTAGACGATAGACATGTGTCGGATGGTCTGGATTAACGAAACCCTCTGGTTGACTAACATAGACTTCTTCCTTTAATTCGCCATTCAGAAATGTTGTCTTTACATCCATTTGATAGATGGTCATGTTTTTACTGGCGGCATTGGCGATGAAGATACGAATAGCCTCGATACGTGCAACCGGTGCAAATGACTCCTCGAAATCAATACCCTCCTCTTGTCGATATCCCTTGGCCACCAACCTAGCCTTGTTCTTCAGAACATCACCATACTCATCAAGTTTAACTTTGTAAATCCATTTGAGAGCAATAATCATGACATAGTCTGGTTGAGGTACTAATTCCCATACTTGAAGTCGATCAAATTCGTCAATCTTATCTTGCACAGCTTGAAACCAACAATCTTCAGTTATTGCTGATTTGAAGTTCTTTGGTTCGACTTTTGACAGTACAGAGTTATACAAGCACCACAAGGCATCGGTTGCCAGTTGTTTTCTGGTGGATACCGGTCGAGAGGGGTTGCCAATAATATTATCCAGCGGGTGATCTTTGCTCTATTTTTTGATATGATGAAGTGTTTGAGAGACATAAGGAGATTCTGCTGAACTAAGATCCCCGGATGATGATGCTTTATAACTAGGTTCCGGAGCAAATACGTTTATGAAGGGATGATTGTCAACATTAGCAAAGGGATTGTCTTCTATGAGAGTAGATTCAGCTACAATGCCTTGATGTAAACTTGAAAATTGTAATGCTGAAGATGACGGTGAATGACTTAGGGAAGGTGCATCTTGATCAATGGTAGTAGATGAAGGTGTACCGGATGAATTGACTGGGACTGAAACTGCTAGAGCAGGAGAGACTGCTCTTTCAACACGAGGATGATCCATGAATTCATTGAACATTGGTTGGAATAAAATCTCTAGTTCTTTATTTGTGGGGGGTACATAAGGTGCTGCAGGAACCGGATTTGGTACGAGCCCTGAACTTATTTGTTCAGGCGTCAAAAAAATAGGAGCGGGTCCTGTACTGAGTTGCACAGGAGCCAACTGCTTAGCCAGCTCATCGAATTGAACATGAATAGTTTCCATAATTCGTCGGGTTCTTTTGTTGTAGATTCTATACCCTTTCCAGCTAGGTGCATAACCAACGAATATTCCAATATCAGCTGTTGGTTGTAATTTTCCAAGATATTTGCCGTCATTTGTAGGGTAACAAAGAGTACCAAAGACACAAAAAAAGGTAAGATCAAACTTCTTATCATGCACCAGCTCATATGGGGTTTTCTTATGGAGAGTGTGAATGAGGGATCGGTTTTGGGTGTAACAAGCAGTATCCACAGCTTCTGCCCATAGAAAAATCGGAGCCTTGGAAAATATCAGCATTATCCTAGCAGCCTCTACAAGAGTACAGTTCCGTATTTCGACAACGTCGTTCTGCTGTGGAGTCCTTGGAACTGTCTTTTGGTGAAAAATGCTGACACGTTCATAATATGCAGTCAAATCTTTATTGACAAATTCTGTGCCATTATCGGTACGGATGTATCTAATAGTTTTGTTGAGATCGACTTGTATTTGCTTTAGAAATTTGATGATGACCTCTGGAGTTTCATCTTTCGATCTCAAAAACTTAACCCAAGTAAACCGAGAATAATCATCAACGATGACTAAGATGTATTTCTTCCCATTAATTGTTTGCACTCACATTGGGCCACATAAATCCATATGAAGGGTATTAAGAACTTCCAAGTTGGTGTTTTTAGGTTTGGGTTTATGGGTATGCTTTTTGCTCTTTCTTAGTTGACATGCAGAGCAGAGATGATCTTTCTCAAACTTCAATCTAGGTAAGCCTCTGACTAAGTCCTTTCGTGCAAGGTCATTGATGGTACCGAAGTTCAAGTGGTTTAAACGACGATGCCATAACCATGATTTGTTCTTGGAGGCCTTAGACAACAGGCAAATGGGAGAGGACTTCATCATGTCTTTAATCGAGATAGTGTACAAATTAGAGCCGCGAGAACCTTTAATCAATTCAACACCATCCGTATCTCAAACATAACATGAATGTTTCCTGAATGCAACTTCTAAATCAGAGTCGCAAATTTGTCCAACAAAGAATAGATTGTGTCCTAGTCCTTCCACATAGTATACCCTGGAGATGACACTGTCACCAATCACATAATCTCTATAACCCATAATAGCACCAAAGTGGTCATTCCCGAATCTAACTGTCCCGATGAACTTTTTCATGAAATTCCTGAGCCGTGAGCGATCTCCAGTCATATGTTTTGAACAGCCTGAGTCTAAATACCAAAGGACGATCTGTACAACCTGCATTTGAAAACAGACGAAGATGGAGAGTTTGGAAAGTTGGATCCCCAATTATGGTTGGGTTTCTGTTGGTTAGCATAAATAATGGCCTGATTCTCGTTTTGCTTAGCAGGTGCGCTACTTTGGGTTTAGTAAGCCTGGTTAAAGGGCACTGTTCTCCTAAAGTGAATATTCTGCTTGTGGGTCTCCATTGATGACCAACACTGGTAAGTACTTTGCTTGTGAGTTTCCATACTTGCCTAACTTACATAGGTTTCCAAACTTCCTTACCTTTGTGCACAACATTATGAATATTATGAATAGTGTGGGATGCCTTAACAGATTGCAAATAATCAACCACATACACATCATGATTTGCAGAAATTAAACATTTATTACACGTTTGGCAAACAGAATCAGAATTCGAATTAATTACAGTACGCTTCGAGCTACTACCAGAATCAACACGATTCGTGGTTCTTAAGTTTGACTTATTTGTCCTAGGGTGTTCTTCTACTTTCTTCTTGTTAACACCTTTAGCTGGCGAGATCCTATTTTTCTTGGTATTGCTCATAGGCTGTGATCCGCTAGCATTGGTGTAATAGTTTACTCCTGTAGAAGGAGGCACAGGGACATTAGTCTTCTGAGTGTTCTGTTGCTTTACATGTTTGTGTGTGTTACTATTTGACGTGTCACATTGTTCATCAAAAGTAACTTGCTTTTTCCTAATTAGATGGGTAGGAGCCTGCTTTTTAACTCGTTGGTTAAAAGATTTCGGACAAGTGCTAATCGCATACTCTAAGAGTTCCTGAGAGTGTTTAGTGTAACGGCAAGCAAAGACAGTTGATCTATCTAAGGGTCTTTCAACCTTAGCTTCCTTTACTATTTCGCGAAGGGTTTCTACACTTTCCTTAAGATGTTTGAGATAATAAAGATAAACTTCCTTGTTGTTCCTTTAGTGAGGGGGAATTGGTTCAACATCTATAGCATACCCACCGGGTGCAAGAACTCTTGGTTTTATAGACTCCATAGTGTTGCATTTCAAATTTTTATGTATTTGAGCTTTCAGATTCTCATTTTCAGTTAGCAAGGCCGTTGTCTGTTCTATACGCTTAGCACGCGTGATCTTAATAGAATCATACAATTCCTTGTAATATTGTTTAACTTTTTCATTCTCTTCCCTAAAAAGCTTATTTTGTTCTTGAAGAACGGAGACTTTTTCAGTTAATTGAGTGATCTGAAAATCTCAGGTCATCAAATCAAGAGTACGGTCTGCTTCACTACGGGTCTCTTTCAATTAAGATATTTGTGTTCTTAATTTTTTGATGGCGTTGTCCTTTCCTTGAAAGGAAGCTTTCATTTTTCCGATTACAAAGACTGAGTCAAAATCAGGAGTATCTCTAGCGGATGTTGATGGATTATTTCCAAAACTTTCTTTAAGGTTTTGATACTTTAACTGCAAGTTTAAGTGATTTACCTCAAGATTGGAAAACCGTTTAACTAACTCATTATGATTATCTTTTTGAATCTTATCACATAAATTAGAAAGCTTAGCTTTAAGTTCCAGACAACGTGCTTCAACAATAGTGTGTGCATAATGCATTTCAGTAAATCTAGTTACATTAAGCTCAGAATTCGTTGCAAAATAAAACACTTCTTTGGACAAGCAATCAACAATTAAATTATCATGTGCAATAAGAAGGTTTTTCTGTTCAATCTCATCATGCTTCCTATTTACAACATTTTGGTCAACTTCAGCTTCCAACTCCTCAAAAATGTCTTTCATTTCTTTAATTTCCTTAGTTAACGCCTTTTGGATTCCCTTAAAATGTTCTTTAAGTGTTTTGAAAAATGGAATGACCTCGGTGAGATAACATTCCTTGGTTTGTTCAAAACCCCTTTCCCCTTCAGTGAGCCCTGTTGGTATAATTCTCTTTTTACAGGTTTTCTCAAATTCCAAAAAAAGTTGTATAAGTGCAAAAATATTAATTTTCACTTGACTTTTTGTTGGAAGCACCCTGGGGATAAGCGTTCCAGGTGTATTTGGTGGATACACCGTCAATGCTTTGATTGGTCTTGAGGCGGTGGTCTGCTTTTTGAGAGCTTCTTCTTTCATCTTTATGAGATCTTGAGACCAAAATATTTGCTCAGGTGTCAATTGCTTCTGTGGTGTGAAGGTCGCTAAATAATTCTCTTTCGAGTAATCAGGTGGTGCAATCTTAACCTTATGAGTCACACACTCAGGGTCTTTCATTTTGTCATTCATTTTCCTCCTAGTGATTTCAGCTATCTCTAGGGTATCCTCAGTGTTGTTCACTAAAGACGGGACATGATTGTTTTTGATAATTTCATAACCATTATATAGAGCAGGCTGAACTTGCTTTGCACGGGTGAGGCATAAAGGGTTCTTGTAGCCAATAGCTACCTTATTCTGTTCATTATAATAGGGCTTTGGTTTACACAACATGTGAACTGTTTGAAGAGACTGGTCTTGTTTGTATAATTTATCCTCGACCTTTTCTTTTAAAGCTTTCATGTCCAAAAATTCTTCAAGGTATTTGTTTTCTTTCTGTTTAAAATCCTTTTTCAAAGACGTAACTTCTTCTACCATTGACTTGTTATGGTTGATGGTAGAAGCAAGTTGCATTTTTACAGAATGAAGTTCCTTTTTCAAATTTTCTTCTTTAATATTACGGTCAGTGATAACTATTCTTAATTGTTCATCAATCTTTTGTTCTCTTTCCGTTAATTCAAACTGGCACGTCTTTCATACAGTTCAACTTGTTCCTTATACGTTGCAAGTTTAGCAGTTAATGAATTATCAACTATTGTGTTTCGTGTTATGTCAAAGATAGATTGGGCATGTGGTTGATGCATATCATTAAATATCATCATGTATGCATCATTTGGAACAGAAGATACATTACTTTATACAACCGGCACTGCGTTGTCCTTTACATACTGATCATACGGAATCATATTACTATCACTCGTGTAATCAGCATGTGAATCAACAACATAGGTTTGTTGTACATCGTCATGCATCTCGTGTTCTTCATGATGTTCACAAACAGCATCCTGATAGTGATCATGGTCGTGTACCTCAGATAGAATGTCCGAATCATAAGATGGACTAGCTTCATCATAAACAGGATCTGCAGATGATAGATTAGCCATAAACATAGTCTGTGTTGTGAGAGCCTCATCAACATCAGAATCAAAAGCATCATAGTCATCAGCTTGAAACACATTATCCACATTGAGTGCTAAGTCCTGAATGGGTTGTTCATCCACATCTTCATCAATGACGTTGTCTTGTCCACCTGTAAGAAACAATAACTGCTCTTCATCCAATACCACCCCATTCTCCTGAGCTTGCATCATCAACATCTTGTCTTTGAAGTATTTGAAGTTCTATGGATGCTTGGGTTGAGTGCAATTCCTTTCTATGTGGCCTATACCGTTGCAGTTGTAGCACTTAATCTGCCTTGCTTGACCTGGGTTAGCATTCCTAACTCTGTTTTGTTCTCCCCTATAACCAGCTGCACCTTTACCCCGTGCATTGTTCCCCTGACCTTTATTCTATCGACCCTGAACATTCTAAACCACAACCCTTCCGTCTTGAACTGTAGCTTGGTTTTTTTGTATTTGATGAAGTTTTGAGTCGATTGTTTGTTTGAGGTAGGTATGTTTTGTATGATTGGGTGAGTAAGGCAAGTGTGTTGGTTAAATTCTCAATTAAGTTGTGTGTTGAAGAGAGTCCCGAATCATGTTGAGTATTGTCAGCAAAGTGTGGTGGAACATGTGTAGATGGTAGAGTTGTAGATGATTGTGAATAGTGTTGCTGGTGTGAGACATTTGACATCAAAGCAAGTGGATCCACAGTGTGTTGAGTGAATCGATCCTGCATCATTTTGTTCTCATTGGCATGTGCCTCGTGTTGCTTCAGATAAGCATACAACTGATCATAGTTGGAGTCCCTCAATCCTCTGTTTAGTTTCACTGCTGTAACAAATCTACCACATTCAGGCAACATGTTGTTCACAAACTTGGAGTTCGTCTGCATTCTGGACATGGTCATCTTGATGTTCCGCATGTCATTTATGAGTTTGGCAAACCGAACATAGTAGTCGTGAATGGTTTCTCCCTTGTTTTGACGGAAGTGTTCAAAGTCATCATACAGTTGTGATTCACGGTCCTCTTTTGTTAATTCTGAACCTTCTAGGAGCATCTTCACATTGTCCCATATATCCTTTGCATCGGTGTAATGATTGATAAGAGAATATATATCTTTTGGCAGACCTTGAAGTAGGATGTTCGTTGCCCGAATGTCAGCATTGTACCTTTCCTTATCTTCAGGTGACAAGTCAGAATAGACTCGTGGTCGTTCTGGACCTAGATGTGGGGCACCTTCAGTCCCTTCAGTTAGTGTTTCCCGAAATGTCCCCATCTGAAATGGTCCTTCATCAATTGACTTCAAAATGTTCACACCATTCTCTTTACCCCGACAATACAGTCGAATACGTTGTTGCCATGATGCAAAGTCAGTCCTATCAAGCATAGGTGGTCGGGTATCTGAACCGGCACATTGGATGTCTTCCGAAAGATTAGCCATCTTAATTGATTGTGAAATGATTAAGTTGATCGAACAATGATTAGTGATTGTATGTTAAAAGTGGTGATTGATTGTGTGAAATGGTGAATTGTTGTAAAGGTTTGTTAGGATTACACGTTGAAGAATTTAGTTCAAAAATCCAAAAAGTCAATAACTCGCTGGAGGTAACTCGCTGGAAGAGAGTAGATAACTCGCTGGCAAGAAATTAAATTGACAGAGTTCCTGTTCACAAGTCGCTAGAAAAAGATCTTCAAAAACCTGTAACTCGCTATGCTTAACTCGCTGGAAGAGAGTAGACAACTCGCTGGCAAGAAATTAAATTGACAGAGTTCCTGTTCACAAGTCGCTAGAAAAAGATCTTCAAAAACCTGTAACTCGCTAGTATCTAACTCGCTACCTGTAACTCGCTACCTGTAAGTCGCTAGATCCAACTCGCTACCTGCAAGAGAAGATAACTCGCTGGACTTAACTCGCTACCTGCACAAGACGACAACTCGCTGACACTGTACTTACTGACACACAATGTACTATTCTGACAACTCGCCAGTACAGTAACTTAACTCGCTACGAAGAACTGCAAACAGTGATCTAACTCGCTGGAATGAAAAACTTGGGTTTTCACCTAAAAACACCTAAAAATAATCCTTTTGAACGTTTTTTTCCTGGTTTATTTTGCACAACTTGGTACTAGAAGGCTATAGCAACTATAAAAACAGGAACTTTAACATCACAAACGTCAAGATCAAAGAAAACCAAAAACAAGACTATAAACCTTCAAAAACCAAACTTTTGATCTAAACTAACCAAGAAAACACACACACAATCTAGCTAATCGTCCCATGTGCTCTAATACCAATTGTAGGATATTGGAAATCATAACACAATCAAATGACTAGTGGATTAGCCAAGTTCTAGAGAGAGAAAGTGAGAGAGAACTTTCTAGAGTGAGAAAAATGAACTTGTATAAATGAAATGACTAACCCACCTCTTCTATGGCATGGAAGAGGCTTATATAGTAACTATGAAACCGGCCTAAGGCCTTGGTAATGGGCTAACACGTTGTGTTTAATATCCGGCCCATTACCGAACATTATATATTAACTACTTAACTACGAGCAATAATAAACGGTAAAATACACGGGGTGACCGAGTCTTTTTCTAATATCTAACAAAACCCAATTGGTTCAATTTTTTTATTGATTAAAACCATAAAAGAAGGGTTGCAACCTTTTTTTAGAGCTCGTGTGATTTCAAAATGCCTAATGCAATTCCAAAAGTCGAACTTGAGGACATCCAATAAGGCTTTAATGAAATTATAACTTTTTACCATTTATTAACAAACCAACCTAACATGTAATATTATTTGTTTATCTAAATAGAAAAAATATGCATAGTCATTCATGTTATGACATTTGATAGATTGGGTCACAAAAATGAAAGTCACAAATTACTAGTTCGTTACATTATATACTTAAATTTTATATAAACTTAATATTATATTGAGGCTACTTTTATTGATGGAGTCTAGGGGTGAGCAAAAAAACCGGTTCCCAAACCGGAAACCGGTTCCAACCCGAAAACCGAACCGGTCAAACCCGGTTTTGACCAAACCGGTTCCGGTTTTTGGCCAAACCGGGGGTTTGGAACCGGTTTGGCTTTTTTCGAGCGCCACCGGTTTGACCACCGGTTTATGGAACCGGTTTTTGGAACCGGTTTGGACCCGACCCGGATTTTTTAGGATAAAAATGGGTCCCGGGAATTTACTTTATCAGATTTTCTTATCTATTTAGATTTTCTTGTGGATAACTGGATAGGATAACTGATTTTCTTATCCTATAAATAAGGGTGTTGTATTACAACTTAAATCACAACTTACATTACATACAATCATTCTTAAGCAAAAAAAAAAACCTATCCACCTCAATGGCAAGTCAATCCGCCACAGACTCAGCTACTACCGGTGTTGGTTCAACAAGTGCACTGGGAATTCGTGAAATCATACCAACCAATCGAACCCCCGAAGTTTGGAAAGACTTCAACATGTGCATTATGACCAACGGTCATAAAAAAGCTCAATGCAAGCATTGCTTTAATTTCTTGTCGGTGGGTTCCAACACGACGTTGAAGCATCATATAAGTCATCCGCATTGTGAAGTATTAAAGGCGCAGCAGAATCAGAATCCGGAAGCGGGGCAAACGTCGATGGGAAGAGATGGGCAAATTTTCATGTTCAATCCGGATTATCTTCGTGAACAATTCGCGGGGTTGGTGATTCAACGGGGGTTACCATTCAACCACTTTGACCACGAGCAGACAACGAGGGTGTTCCAGAACACTATGCAACCAAGATACACTCATGTAAGTCGTTCTACTCTCAAACGTGATGCAATGAAATTATGGGTAGCGGCTAAACAAGCAACAATTGATGGTTTTGCTAACTTAAATAATAAGGTCAACCTAACAACGGACATATGGTCCGCTCCTCATAATTTGCCCGGTTCTTACATGTGTGTTACCGCACATTGGATTGAACCTAGTACTTGGCAAATGATGAAGCGGGTCATTTCGTTCGAAGAGTTTTCGTTAGTTCACTCGGGTACAAACTTGAAGTATATGTTGGAAAAAGTCTTTGTCATGTATGGTTTGAAAGAAAAAATTATGTCAATTACTTTGGACAATGCTAGCAATAACACAAGCGCCATGGATAAACTAAAATTAAAATACAACCCACCAATGGGGGGTAGGTTTTATCACAGTCGTTGTGTTGCACACATCATTAACTTGGTTGTGCAAGCTGGTTTAAAGGTCCCCATAATTAATCAAATGAAAGAGTCTTTCAAACAAATGTTAAAAGATGTTTTCAAATCTGGTGATAAAATCCGAAAACGCTATATTAAAGTCTGTAAGGATGCAGAAAAACCTTGTTATTCACCAAATTGGGACGTTGATACACGATGGAACTCCACTTTTGAAATGTTCGAAAGTGGTTTGAAACAGAAAATGACGTTGGTGTATTTTCATGAATATTTGGTCACTAAGAATGGTAGAAGGTTTAAAAAATTTCCGGATGAATATTGGGTTCTTATTGAATCGTTAAACCCATTACTTGAAGTGTTTCAAAATGCTACGGTTATTTTGTCGGGGGTTTACTACCCAACATCTCCATTGGTACTTCAACAGATTTTTTTCATAAGTTGCAAATTATCTGATTTAGAACTTGAGGGGGGGTGTTGTCATGTATGGTTCAACCAATGAAGAAAAAACTTAAGAAGTATTTTGAAAACATCCCATCGATAATTACTTGTGCAGCCGCTTTAAATCCCTGTTTTAATGTATCCGGGGTAGACTATCTTATTGAGAATATAAGTAGGGACTTGGAGTTTGAAGATGATGGTTTTGCAACTAGGTCATTGGATTGGTTTCACGAATCTTTCCAAGGTTTGTATAATATGTATTATTCACAATATGGTACTAACCAGACTCAATCAACAAGTGGTGGGGGTTCTTCATCGGGGGTGAGTCGTGATCCTTATGCTCGTTTGCTACACGGTTTAAACCAACATAAAAAAAAGAAGTCAAGGGGTGATCCTACAATGTCCTCCGAGTATGAGCAATATCTCAAAACAGATTTTGTCTCAGGACTTCAGCCCAAGGACTTTGCATCTTATGATGTATTGGGGTTTTGGAAATCAAAGGAAAATCAGTTTCCTGTTCTATCCCGCATGGCCATGGATATATTAAGTGTCCAAGCTTCTTCGGTAGCATCTGAATCAGCATTTTCAACAAGTGGTAGGTTGTTGACAATCCGAAGAACAAGACTAACTCCGGAGTCTTTAGAGATGTGCATGTGCTTGAAGGATCACTTAGACGCTCAGTCGCTAGATCCAACTCGCTACCTACAAGAGAAGATAACTCGCTGGACTTAACTCGCTACCTGCACAAGACGACAACTCGCTGACACTGTACTTACTGACAAACAATGTACTATTCTGACAACTCGCCAGTACAGTAACTTAACTCGCTACGAAGAACTGGGAATAGTGATCTAACTCGCTGGAATGAAAAACTTGGGTTTTCACCGAAAAACACCTAAAAATCACCTTTTTGAATGTTTTTGCCTGGTTTATTTTGCACAACTTGGTACTAGAAGGCTATAGCAACTATAAAAACATAAACTTTAACATCACAAACGTCAAGATCAAAGAAAACCAACAACAAAACTATAAACCTTCAAAAACTAAACTTTTGATCTAAACTAACCAAGAAAACGCACACACAATCTAGCTAATCATCCCATGCGCTCTGATACCAATTGTAGGATATTGGAAATCATAACACAATCGAATGACTAGTAGATTAGCCAAGTTCTAGAGAGAGAAAGTGAGAGAGAACTTTTCTAGAGTGAGAAAATGATTTTGTATTAATGAAATGACTAACCACCTCTTCCATGGCATGAAAGAGGCTTTTATAGTTACAATGAAACCGGCCTAAGCCCTTGGTGAAGGGCTAACACGTTGGGTTTAATACCCGGCCCATTACCGAACATTATACATTAACTACTTAACTACGAGCAACAATAAACGGTAAAATACACAGGGTGACCGAGTCTTTTTCTAATATATAACACACATCTTGTGTATAGTTTATGTCCTCATATATATGTCCATCATTCTTGTCCAAAAGTCTAAATAAAATGTCCACATAATTATTTATTTATAAACTTTATAAATAAACTATTTAATAATTAATTCACCAAATTAATTTATAATTTAACCAACACTTATATAACATATGTTCTTGAATTCCAAAGTCTTTTAAACATCATTTCATCATTAACAATATGTATTCGACTTATGTACATGTTTATTTTATTTTATAAACTTATAAAATACATCTTAGGTGGTGAATAACAATATAACAAGTATATGAAATATGAAAATGAATTATTTGAAAAGATTAGGGTTTATGTTAGACCTTGTGATGATGGACGAAGATGATACACAAATCAAACCTAAGTATTTAACCCTAAATACTTATCAAGAAAACCCTAATTTCTTCTTGAACAAACCCTTGTTTAAATTGACACCCAAGCTTCCAAATCACCTTGATACACCTTATATATTATATCTAAGAACACTTGTATACTTATAACCTTGCTAAAATCAAAACTATGGAAGCCCTAAACCTTCTTTTTGAGCCGTGGGTTATATGGAGGAACAAGAGAGTGTTTTTTATTTTTCTAGAAAATAAAATGTGTATGTTTGAGGCTTACACTAGTCTTCTATTTATAGTGGAAGTAATACATAAACCATAATACAAAATAAGGGATTAGAGAGGTGGTTTAATGGTATAGGGTACATGTGCTATCCTCCTCCCTAGGAGGGAAGGACAAGAGTGCTTGGTTACTTACAAATTTAGAATGACTTGTGTAAGGAAAGTGGTAATTAAGCACATGGTTAATCTAGAAGGAAGTTTGATATAAATTTTGTGTTTTATTTCATGTATAACCGGCCATGGGAGGTTTATAAGTGTAGAATGATTAAATTTTTAAGTATTGGATATAAAAGTGGGTATTTGTTGAAGTATAGATGGGTATTCGTGCTTCCGTGTATGCATAATTGTATTTTATTGCGAAATGTAAACGTTTTACGTAACCGATAAAATAAAATATAAAAAGTTATAAATTATCTTCGTAATAATTATATAAAACTTGTTTGACGTAAACTTTTAGTTTTTTAGTGGCGGTTTACGTTGAATGATGATTTTTTGTTTACACGATTTAACTAAACGTTGAAAATTAAAAGTGAATACGTAAAAGTTTAAAATAATTAGTTGAATATTTATTGACGTAAAATGACGTAAAAATGCGGATTGTTACACATATGATAAGAATTTTTTCTTCCAGTCACATATTTTCACTTTTACTTTCTCTATAAGGCGTTTGAAATTAGTTAAACTGATTCTTTTAGTCACAAGTGGCACACCCAAATACCTAACAAGAAGGGATCGTACAGTAAAAGGCACAATCTGTAGGATTTCAGTCTTCAATGCTTCACTTATGTTTACACAAAACATGGTACTTTTCCCCATATTAGGATACAGGCCAGCGATGCTGCTAAATTCATCTAAAGCCTGCTTGATAATTTTAACAGATAGGCTATCTCCATTACACAAAACAAGTAGGTCATCAGCAAAGCAAAGATTAGTAATCTCCAATTCCTTACATCCTTGGTGAAAAGTGAACTAACCTGTTTGGTTTACATTCCTAAGCAGCACCAGGTTGAAAACTTCCATCACAATAGTAAACAAGTAAGGTGAAATTGGGTCACCTTACCTTAAACCTTTGTCTCCTTTAAAGTACCCAAATCTTTACGCATTGACTGCAATAGAGAAGGAAGCTGTAGTGACACAGAGCATGATCCATTTTATGAACTTTTCAGGGAAACCAAATCCATGTAACACTTTATCTAGGAATGACCAACTGACAATGTCATAAGCCTTCATTATATCTATCTTAAAAGCACATCTTTTTTTCCCAAATTTGCAATCATAGCCTTTCAACAATTCTTGTGTCAGTAGAATGTTATCAGTGATGCTTCTTCCAGGAATGAAAGCACTTTGATTTTTAGCGATAATTCTACATAACACATTCTTGAGTATGGTTGTTAAGATCTTACATATAATATTATAGATCACATTGCAACATACAATTGGTCTATAATAAAAAACTTTAACTGGATCTTTCACTTTAGGAATAAGGTAAATCAAGTGAGATTTTTACTTTCTTTGTTGGTTAGTTTTCTTCTAGATTCTTCTCACTTATTTAGTTAATCCTTCACAATGACCCGTAGTATCGTTAAGAAATTAACTGAACCCCTTAAGGAGCCTGGAAGAGAAATGCATAGACTTAGGAAAGCCGCTCACCGTCAGCAACAAAATAAATCCTTAGATATCGCCAGATAAATCTCTTCGATGACGAAGCCTCATCTTCTTTTAATTTTAAACCAAAATAACTCCTCTAATCAAAAGCCTTTGAGAGTATTCCTCTCCTAGTTCATCTAGTTTTCAAAACCCAACCGTTCTTCCCATGGAGCAAACAGGTTAGATCTTGGATTCGCAAGATGTCTGGCTAATTCAAGGCGTATGCATATTTCAGGGATTACAAAGCAAAAATCCCATTCGCCATATTAAACACTTTTTAGTATAGTGGATAACATCCAAGCCGACAAAGTTCACAAGTGACGGCGTCTAGACTACCATTTCTTTTCAGTTATTTCTTATAAATAGGTAGGGTGAAAGAATGGTTAGATAGAACACCTCCCCCCCCTCGATAAATCACTACATAGGAGCAACTCGTTTCAAAATTCCTGGATCGATTTTTTCCACCAGGACGCACTTCAACCATTAGGGATAAGATCATTCGATTCTGACGAGGAAACAAAAAACCCATCCAAGATACTTAGATTCGTTTCCAAGACTTAATCCGACAAGCTCCCCATCATAGAATCAGTAAATGGTTGTTGGTTCAAATCTCTTATGATAACATATCTCATGATGATCGAAAAGGACTTGACTACTTCACGCAATATCGCTTTAGTCGTCTTAACGAAGACAAAGAGTGGAATAGTAAAGAAGAATACGTTTAAAATCAAGACGACACATAGGAGGAACCACCTCTGGTCATGAATATTTATTCTATTTCAAAGATAATTAAACCTACTTTCTAAGGGTGTCTAAAGACAGCTCGTGAAAAACTCTCTTACCTCACAACTCCAATAGGAGGAACAAGCTTGAGGAATCCATACCTCATATGCAATATTTGTAGGGGCGCTCACGAAACTGATGAATGTGACTCTAATAGGCCATACGAACATGTATATTTGTCTAGGGGAGACATCTATGATGATCATTCTCTTTTAAGATTCTATCAAAATGATGATCTTCCCCCATGTGGTAACTCAAGAAAAAGGATGGATGAGGAATAAGGCCCCGATTAGGTAACTAGAAGTCAGTTTGAGGATAAGTTAGCTAACTTTATGCTCGAAAAGGATCTTCACAAAAAAGACTGGAGAAATGATCAATGAACATCGAAATGAAATGCGCAATCAATTTTCTAATATCCTTGCGACTTTAGGTGATAGCAAGAAAACATCACCGAGAACCTAAGCACCAACACTAGCTATAACAACTAGGTGGTGGTCTGATGTGTTATAAAATCTTTAAATTTATTAAATGTTTTAGGTAAGACCATCTCGTCCACAGGGATTTGGTTATGTTTGTATAATCACAAGTTTTAAGACAAATTATAACAACTTTTTCCAAATGAGATAAGATTAATGATTGATTCAATAATAAAGAAGTATGACTACTTGGATAGTTTCATATAATTCCTAAGCAATGGTAATGATTACGATCTTCGATTTTAGGACTTAACTCACAAAAAGGTTTTTTGGTCAAAAAATGTTTTCACAAATTAACTTGTTTTAACTTGAGACTTAAATTAGTTAACTTAATCAAACGTGTCACGAAAATAATAAAGTTTCTATAATATCAAATCTATTTTGTTTACCAATTAACATAAGCAGATTTCTCCAACCAAACAATAAAGATCATAGAAAAATCTTTAAAACTGTATTGAACACAACGGGCCTTTCGACCTATACCGTTATGCGTATATAATCAAAGTTGACAAGATAAGACACGATAGGTTTGCAAAGTAAGCTTAAGATTAACAAGATCATAATAATACCAAATAATTATTTATTATATTAACATCACCGAGTAGTCATAAGAGGTTTAGCCTCTCATGGCTACGAAGTACACAATAACAAAGTGAAGAAGATAGATAAGAAACATATGAGATTCGGATAGGCTATGGAGAATAAACACAACCCATTTACAAGTATCTAGTCATACTAAACCCGTTATTATACCAAATACCATAAAACCGTCTTCGTCTTCTCTAGAATTTTGGGCTTAAATCCTAGAGATTGGTGAAGAACTTGAGAGAGATTTTTTTATTGAGAAGTGTGTAGTAGAGATATATTAAATGGCTTGAAAATCTTCTCTATTTATATGTTAGGCGAGGCCTGAAGTGCGGCGCACAAAATAATATGCGCGCCGTACTTCAGCCTTAGTCGGTTAAATCTTTATTAATGCATATAGAAAGTGCGGCGCACATTCTGGGAAAACCAGTGCACATTGTGTATTAACTGACTTCATTGATTTCGTTGGTAAGTACGGCACACAATCATATAAGTGCGATGCACTTCTTCAATTTTTGGGATTTATTATTTCTTTTCTTATAACTTTGCTTCTAATGAGTATAAACACTTGCAATTCGAACATTTTGAGCTCGGACAGTCTTCAAGTGAACCTGTACATATTTTATGCTATTATGTATCGTAAGTTCACGAGAAATTATGAAATATATACAAATAACGCCACCTAAAATATGTATAATTAAGGCGTTATCAAATCCCTCCACACTTAGCTATTGCTTGCTCTCAAGCAATCAAAGCGAGAAACCAAGATTCATTTATCGTGGACGTGGAGAAATTATCTTTGTACAAGAGTTTACTAGTTTTAATAACATTTCAGGCATAGACATATAACCAAGCACCTCACATAGGGAATGTGTTTGTTTTTAAATTCACTCATGTCACTCATATAGGGTTTATATTTGTGAAGTCACTCAAATTTACACAGACATAATCTAGATAGCTACCATAGGCTTGTACAAGACACATAAACATGCCCGTTGCAGTGTGAGCACCTAGATAAAATCTCAAAGAGGTAAAACGTGATAATGATGTGGGTGAGTATGAGGTAATATGTTTTCATGTGCTAAGCCAGAGTCTTATAACAGCTTTATAACTTTGAACTTTTTTTAATACCAAATACTTATAACAACGATAACTTAAGGCTGGTACAGAACTGAGATATTGAGCACATAGTTCTTGAGATACTTAGGGATTTATTTTACCTCTTATCATACGATATTGCCTATAAATTAACCTCACTGCGGTCTAGTAAATGATGATCAAGCATAAGTTTTAAAGCTACTAAATTATCGGCACTCTCATAAAATGTGCAAAAAGATATGCATCAAAGGCTAGAATATACCTCACAGTTTAGTGAACTGAATTTTGTGCTAGTTATGATGTCAATCAGAGTAGGATTTGCCTTACTAAGTGTATACATTTTTTATTTTGGAAGAAAGCATATATATTATATATTTTTTAAAAATATCAGTTGAAATGTGGCAAGATTGCAAGGCAAACATGAAGGAATATATTATTTAGAGGAAACTACAATTTTGGTCCACTATCTTTACCGGGTATAACACTTTTGGTCCATTTTTTAAAAAATTTGCGGGTTTAAGCCAAAACCCGAGTATCCATTTCACATTTGAGCCAAATCAGATTTAACGAAATTGTCTGATTTGGCTCAAATGTGAAATGGATACTCGGGTTTTGGCTTAAACCCGCAAATTTTTAAAAAAATGGACCAAAAGTGTTATACCCGGTAAAGATAGTGGACCAAAATTGTAGTTTTCTCTATTATTTAATTTGTCCTATTTGACTTTTCCTCCACACTTAAATTGAACATTACCCTCAATATGAGAACTGATATAGATAGAAAATAGAGAAATTTAAAGGAAAACGGTACTTCCTGGGGCATAATATGGTGTAGATGCAAGAGAGTTATTTTAAGCGAGCGCAATAATTTTCCAGTTCTAGGATATATTACCTGCAAAAGTAAACAAACAAAAAACAAAAAAAGAAAATATTTTTGGGGATTTTTTTAGAGCGGAGGAGGGACTCCTCCACACTTGAGTTAAAGTACGGGTTGCCTCCCGAGAAGCGCTTAATTTTTAAGATAGTCATTAGCTAGACTCGTACTTCGGAGGTTCAGTTTTTTGGATAGAAGGGAGAGTTTCCCCCCTTTGGTCATTACATTCATCTTCTTCATGGTAGAGTTTGAGTCGATGGTCGTTAACAATTAATGTCTTGCTATCTTTACCATATAGTTCAACATATCCGGATGGATATTGATGTTTCATCATATATGGTCTAAGCCATCGAGATCTGAGTTTCGGTTGTTTAAATTTATACTTAGAATGGAATAACAACACTTTGTTTTCGTGTTTAAATTATTCTCATCTTGAGTTTTTCGTGTGCTAAAATTTTGTTCTTGCCTTGTATAGACTAGAGTTTTCATATGCTTGACGTCAAAATTCGTCTAACTCGTGTAACTAGAACATTATTTTTTTCACCAGCAGCGATGAGATCAGGATTACAGTTTTTCAGTACCCAGTATGCACAGTGTTCGATTTTAAATGGTAAATGATAATTTTTACCGTATAAGAGTTTATAAGGTGTGGTTTCGGTTGGCGTTTTACAAACAATTTTGAAAGCCCACAGAGCATCATCGAGTTTTCTTGACCAAACAGCTAGATTATCATTTATTGTTTTTTCAAGGATTCTCTTAAGGGCTCTGTTTTTATTTTCAACTTGTTCGCTCGTTTGAGGATGATAGAATGTAGAGAAACGGTGCGTCACTCCGTACCTTTTCATGGTTTTTTCTATTATTTTGTTACAGAAGTGAGTTCCTCGGTCGCTTATGAGAGCTTTGGGCATACCGAAATGGCAAAATAGTTTTTTCAGGAATGAAATAACAACTCTGGTATCGTTAGTTGGTAAAGCTTGAGCTTCGTCCCATTTTAAAACATAGTCGACAACGACTAAGATGTATTCGAATTTAAAAGATTTCGGGAAGGGTCCCATAAACTCAATACCCTAGATGTCAAAAAATTCGCATACTTGAATGTTGTTTAAGGGCATCTCATCATGTTTGGATATATTCCTAGTTTTTTTGACATGCTTCGCAAAGACGAACTAGAGTATGAGCTTCTTTGATGATTGTCGGCTAGTAAAAGCTTGAGTCTAAGACTTTTTTAGCTGTGGTGGTTGGTCCATAATGTCCACCGGTAGGTCCGTGGTGACATTGATCTAAAATGGCATGAGGTTCTGGTCATGCGACACAACGTCTGATCATACCGTCTGAACATACTTTGAAAAGATAGGGATCTTCCCAAAAGTAGTTTTTGAGGTCAGAGAAGAATTTGTTCTTTTGTTGGTACGTCATCCCTTAGGTACAATATCACCTAACAAATAGTTTGCAAAGTCTGCGAACCATGGTATGTCTTTGGTGGTTATTTCTATAAGAGTTTCGCCAAAAAAGTTATCGTCGATATCACTGTCGTCACTTGTCTCATCATTTTCAATCTGAGATAAGTGGTCGGCGGCAACATTTCTTGTACCTTTTTTGTCTTTTATTTCGATATCAAATTCTTGCAATAGTAGTATCCAGCGTATAAGACGTGGCTTAGCATCTTGCTTTTTGAATAGATGTCTTAGGGCTGAGTGATTAGTGTAGACAACAGTTTTGGATAATATCAGATAGGGTCGAAATCTATCGAATGCAAAGACTATAGCCATTAGTTATTTTTCAGTAACGGTATATTTTTGCTGAGCTGCATAAAGGGTTTTACTTGCAAAATAGATAGGGTGAAAGTGTTTACCATCTTTTTGTCCTAAGACTACTCCAACTACGAATTCACTTGCATTACACATAAGCTCAAATGGAAGATTCCAATTCGGGCTCACGATCACAGGAGTACATTTGAGTTTTTCTTTTAATGAATTGCTTTGTGACATTCATCATTGAATTCAAATGGAGTATCTTTTTCAATCAACTTGGTTAAAGGACGGGCAATTTTTTTAGAAGTCTTTGATGAAACATTGGTAGAAACCGGCATGTCCCAGAAAATTTCTAATACCTTTGACATTAGTAGGGGGTGAAAGCTTAGAAATTACGTCAATTTTGGCTTTATCAACTTCAAGGCCTGTTTCGGACACTTTGTGTCCAAGCACAATTCCTTCTTTAACCATGAAGTGACATTTTTCCCAGTTAAGGACGAGATTTGCATCCTTGCAACGTTGAAGTATTTTATCGAGGTTATTTAGACAGTTATCAAAGGAGTTTCCAAAGACGAAGAAGTCATCCATGAATACTTCTACGGATTCTTTGATCATGTCATGAAAGATAGCCAACATGCACCTTTGGAAATTAGTGGGAGCATTACATAAACCGAAAGGCATTCGTCTGTAAGCGTATGTTCCAAAAGCACATGTGAATGTTGTTTTTTCTTGATCCATGGGGTCGATTGGTATTTGGAAATATCCAAAAAAACCATCGAGGAAACAGAAGTATTTATTTCTTGCGAGTCTTTCTAACATTTGATCCATGAATGGCAACGGAAAGTGATATTTCGCTATTGCTTCATTGAGTTTACGATAATCGATGCATACTCACCAACCCATAACGGTTCTTTTTAGGACAAGTTCATCTTTTTCGTTCGTGACTACTGTAATACCACCTTTTTTGGGTACACAGTGGATAGGACTTACCCAAGGGCTATCGGCGATTGGATATATAATACCGGTATCGAGAAGTTTTACGATTTCTTTTTAACAACTTCTTGCATGTTTGGATTTAATCTTCTTTGTTTTTGAACAACTGGCTTCTTGTTATCTAAGAGTTGTATTTTATGTTTACAGAATGACGGACAGATTCCAGGAATGTTTGTTGTTTTCCAAGCAAAGGCTTGCTTGTGTCTTTTTAAAACAGAGATGAGCTTATACTTGTTTTCTTCGAAAAGTCGAGACGATATGATTACAGGAATAAAAGTAGGTTCTACCAAGAATACATATTCTAGGTGATCAGGAAGAGGTTTCAGTTCCAGATCCGAAGAAGGTTTTTCAAGAGATGTCTTAATTTTATAATCGGTGTTGAAGGTGATTTTTTTGAATGTTGGTTCTTCTTCATCGAATTCAGGTTCAGTGTCTTCTTCGATATTCATAACCATTAATTCATCGATTCAACAAAAAGTTTTTTTCGATGATAGTTCCCTCCATGGAATGAAGGATTTTACTACCTTCATCGAGAAGAGCATCAAAATCTTCTTCTAAGATTTCATCGATAACATCAATGCTAAAACATGTATCATCGTTAGAATAGGAGT
Organism: Tanacetum coccineum; assembly: GCA_026074375.1. Taxonomy (NCBI): domain Eukaryota; kingdom Viridiplantae; phylum Streptophyta; class Magnoliopsida; order Asterales; family Asteraceae; genus Tanacetum; species Tanacetum coccineum. Next base: position 409 of record BQNB010001428.1, on the reverse strand, counting down.
GTTTCATCGCAGAATCGGTTGAGAAAGTCATACGTTCAGTACCAACTCCAAGATTGAGTTGTTTTTGTTTTACTCGAATTACTGCATTGGCGGTATGGAGAAAAGGTCTCCCTAAGATGTTGGGAATTAAAGGTCATCATACTTAGTGCTGCCAAGCCAAGATTTTGTACTGCTCAAGTTACAACTGCCACTACTAACCAGTTAGTACTGCTAGAGTAAGTTAGTACTGCCGGTACTAAACTTAAGACTGCTGCATGAAGATTAAAGATTGCTAAAGATATAAAGACGTGTCAAGTGATTTGTATTGAATTATTCAGAGTATATTCTATATAGTTAGAAAGATACGTATAAGTTTAACATTATAGAAGATTTGTAGTTATCTTGTAAAGGACTCCTTGGTGTATAAAAG
>BQNB010001427.1:113034-140169 GCA_026074375.1 Tanacetum coccineum | reverse complement strand
GTGTGTTGACTTTTTTGGCTTCGGGGTTGACTTGGGCTTTGACCAGTTGACTTTTCTGTTGACTTTTTGACTTGATTGACTTTCGGCTTTGATTTGTCGTTTTGGCTTTGTTTTTCGTCCTTTTCTTAGTTATCCGTTCCTGCACAACACAATTAGCAAAACAAGCGTATATTTTGTATTTTAAGTCCGTTTTTGGTTATTTTAGCTCATTTTTAAAGGTAAAAGGTATGTGTAATTAAGCACATACCAGCAGCCAATCACCCTAGAATACTCAAGTTGAGATACAGCCTGACCGTTATTGGGCATCAGCTTCTCACTTGTATCCATAGGAGTACTCACTGGAGTGCAATCAAAGTAATTGAATTTCTTCAGTACCTTCTCAATATAGCGAGACTGAAAAAAATGCTATTCCATTACTTTCATGTTTAATCCTTATACCAAGGATAACATCAGCCTCCCCCATGTCCTTCACAGAGAACCTTGATGACAAGAATTCCTTTGTTAGGTCAACTTGAACTTTGTCAGTGCCAAAGATCAGCATGTCATCAACATATAGAGAAATGATGACTCCTTTACCAGATTCATCAAATTTTCTATATGCACATTTGTCAGCTTGGTTAAGTAAATAACCATTAGACAAAACCACTTCATCAAACTTTTGATGCCATTGCTTAGGTGCCTGCTTCAGTTCATATAGAGACTTAATCAGTTTACACACCTTGTTTTCATTGCGATGCATGATGAAGCCCTATGATTAGTTTATATAGACCTCCTCATCCAATTCACCATTCAAGAAAGTTGTCTTCACATCCATCTGATGAATAATGAAATTGTGAATTGATGTCATAGCAATCAGTAGTCTTATGGTATTGATACGTGCCACTGGTGCATAAGTATCAAAGTAGTCTATTCCTGACTTTTGTTTAAAGCCCTGAATGACCAGCCTTGCCTTGAACGTGTCAATAGTTCCATCTACCTTTAGTTTTCTTTTGAAGATCCATTTGCAACCAAGAGGTTTACAACCTGGAGGTAGATCAGCCAACACCCAAGTGTTGTTACCCATGATGGAGTCCATCTCATCATTAATTGCTTCTTTCTAGAAAGCAACATCTTGGGACTTCATTGCTTCATTAAATGTTTTGGGGTCATCCTTACCATTAAAACAATAGGATTGTTGGTCAGAGACCTCATCCCTTGTTCCTTCAATTAAGTATAATTGAAATTCAGGTCCAAAGTTCTTGGAGTCCTATTCCTTTTGCCTTTTCTAAGCTCAGGTTCAGGTTGTTAAACAACCTCTTCAGTGACCTCTTCAGGGACCACTAAACCAACAATGTCTTTAGTTCCATTAGGAATCCCAAGACTTGGTATAGGGACTGATGAGAATCTATTCTCATCAAAGATAGCATCCTTTGATTCAATTATTAAGTTAATTAAAACTGATTCATTAGGTTTAATAACATAGAACCTAAAAGCCTTGGAATGCTCAGCATATCCAACAAAGATGCATTCAATGCCTCTTTCACCCAAAGTTTTCAGCTTTGGATCAGGGAGTCTTACAACTGCCCTACAACCCCAAACCCTGAGGTAGGTCAGGTTTGGTTTTCTTTTAGTCCAGAGTTCATAAGGGGTAATCTCTGTTCCTTTTATTTAGGACCCTATTTAATAATAACAAGCTGTTAACATACTTCACCCAGATGCCCTTGACTCAGTCTGAGTAGGACAGCATGGAATTAAACCAAAACTTTTTAGTACTCTATTTTCCTTTTAGATATACCAGTTTGGTTTGTAGGAGTACATGGCAGTCATTTCATAGAAAACACCAACAGACTGAAAAAACAGAGTAACCATGTACTCATCTCCCCTATTATCCTGAATCTTTTTGATCAAGGCCTTGTGAAGATTTAACTTCAGTTTTAAATAACTTTAAGATTATCTAATGCTTCATTCCTTAGTATGTAATAAACTAAATAACAAAACCTAGAATGCATCATCAATAAATAGTCACAACAGAATTTTCTTATTCCCTAATGAGAGAATAGCATTCAAATCACATAGGTAACTATAATCAGCTCCCAAATCATTATTTTAAGTTTTTACATTTTGAAATGGTTTTTTGTATTTTTGGTCAACCCCCCCCCCCCCCCCCCGCATACAAGTCTACATTTTTAAGTGTCCAGTCAAAACAAGGATTAACCATCCTAAACATAATCTTGCATATTATTAATAAAGTGGACGCTTGCCCAATCAAGCATACCATATGATGAATCATTTAGCTTAAAGGTTGTGGCACCATAAAGAGGAATGGAGATTTAGGTTGACATAACGGCTGATTTACCAATATTATTAACAATATTAAGCCTGAACATTTGATTACACAAATAGCCAAAACAAATAAATGCACCATGTTTAAACAAAACAAATTTATCAGATTCAGATTCAGTTTCTTGTTTATAACCACAATTATTCAAAATACTACTTGAAACCAAATTCTTCCTTATATTCAGAACATGAAAAACATTAAACAACGAGACAATCTTTCCAGAACTAAACCTAAGATCTACACAACCACGTCCAATCACTATGGACCAGCAACATTGTTGCCTTTTGGCTTGTCATTATCTTGCACCTTGAGGGACTCCTTAATGCGCAAATGACTGTCCAACTCAACCAGAGTTAACTCTTCCTTCTTATGTTTCAAGGTATGCTTGAAATATTTACAAGAATGAGGGAGTTTATCAATGATACAAGAGACCTGAATGGCCTCATCCATGTTCATTTTATGTTGTCTAAATCTATTAAGTATTCTAAGAAGTTCATTGTATTGTTCCATAACTGGTCTTGAATCAGTCATTTTGTAATTGGTGAAATTACTAACAAGAAACTTCTAACTTGATACATTCTCAACCATATATTTGGCCTCCAATGAATCCCATAGTTCTTTTCTAGATTCAACAATTTGCTAAATATCAAATAAAAGATCAGACATACCTTTGAGGATTAAACCTCTGCAGACATAGTCATCATTGTCTCACTTGGCCCTCTTCCTGACTTGTTCCACGGTTGGATCATCACCACCATCATCGGGAATAGGAGTAGTCAACAAATACACTACATTGATGCTTGAAAGCGAGAAGTGCATCTTCTTCTGCCGTCTCCTAAAGTCCACCCCTTTAAACTTGTCAAGCTTAACAAAGTTTGAAGCTATGTGTTTCATAGCAGCAACAACCATTTATTATCACATAATAATCTTTTTTGATTGTTGGTTGTTGTGTGTCCCAGATTAGGGTGAAGATAATCAATAGCCTAGCTAATTACTAAATATGATTACCGGATATCATTTGAAGTCGTGTAATCACTTTTCAAAGAAGATTATTCGACCCTATGCCTGGGTATCACGAATACCTATTTGGGATAAAAACAATTGTTTGTTATTGTTCTAGGCACATATCAAGAACCTTGCGTTTCTATGTGTTTTTGTTTTTTGTGTGTTTTTCCATGCAATTGTGATCCCTATTTATAGGGATTTACTCAAAACCTAGTCAATGGAATTAATGAGAGATTAATGGCCAATTAATCTCTCCCATAATTATCCTTCATAATTTAAGAATTAGTGGTTACATGATCAAATTAAATATATGGTTATTTAATGCAGTCAAATCTGTCACTTAAATAGGCAAAAGTTGTTACAAAACATTTAATGTAGTCAAACCTGCCACTAAAATGTTTGTAACCACCAATTTAATTCTAACCACTAAAAAAGTCAGGGAAAATCAGTGACTTAATGGGTGTACACTCCATACCTCCAAACCTATTTTCAAGTATGATCCGATTTTCACAATTGCATTAAATTTCTAACACCAATAAGAGTAACTAACCGCTTAGTTAAATTATTCTAGTGTAAAAAGTCTGATGCACGCCGACCAGCTCAATCAAGAAACCAACAGGCCAATAAGAAACCTCGCGATAAGCTCTCAGCATTATAACATAAGGCATCGGGAAGAGTTCCAGAGAGATAAACAGGCTACCATCAACAAAGTTCCTTGCATCAACCGAGTTGTGTGGAATAATTTTTTTTGAACGGCGAAATTTTATTAACTAGCAAGGAGCTAGAACAAAGAAAACATTACAAAGAGATTAAATGAGGGTTTTTAAGCCAAGCCTCCCAAGATAAATCCCATTTACATCTATTTTTACACCAAAGAAAAGACAACGACATAATATCATCAACGATCATCGACCGAGCAGGAGCCTTATCATCAAAAAGAGACGATTCCGAAACACCCATATGGACCACCATGCCACATAAAAAACACCTTCCAAAAGCTTCTTATTGTTAGGAGCAAGCCTAATAGATGAGAACCACGCGTCCCAAGTAGAGAAAGAAGACCAAGTCTGCCAATCAAGATCCCACCATCTACAAATACGCCGCAGGACGGATTGGGCTAAGTCACACTGAAACAAAACATGATGCGTATCTTCCACGTATAAACCACAAATCGGACAGTTGCTAAACTCCATATAAACCCCTCGTCAAATAAGGTTCGCCCTAGTTGGAAGACAATCACGCCGAGCTCTCCATCCTAAAATATTGATTTTGATTGGAACGTACTTTACCCATTTAGTCGACTCAAGCCATGAAGGTAACATCAAATCATCAATACTATTCCGAATATCTTTCACTCTAAAGATGCCATCTCCAGACATATTGCATATCCATCAATCATGGGAATTAGAGAGGGTAACCGAATCAATATATGATCGAAGCTCGTTGAACTGGACATGTTCTATTCCCCCACGAATAGGTCTTCGAAAAGAAGAATCCACTAGAGAAGCCATTTTCACTGCAACAGTGATGGTTTTGTCCATCTCCAACGCAAATATACGAGGAAATTTATCACGTAAAGTTATATCGCCTTTCCAGATATCTAACCAAAATCTAGAATTATTGCCATCACCAACACGTTTAAAACATAGGGATAAGAAATCAAAACCTTTATCCTTAAGCGTCTGCATTTCCCTCAGGATCGAACACCAGTTCGAAGCCAAGTGAACTGAATGAGAGTCGATGTTAGGCCCATATATCGCTTGCATAACTTGAAACCAAAGCGAATCGTCTTGAGAAACAAATCTCCATATCCATTTAAGAAGCAATGCCCGGTTAAGAGCAAAGTAACTCGAAACGCCTAAACCTCCGTTTTTCTTTGAAGCTAAAACTTTATCCCAAGCGACCCAAGTAATTTTCTTATCCGCGGTGTCTGCTCCAATAAAAAAATTATTACGGATAGATTCCATCTCCTTTAACACACCTTTAGGAGCTTTGAAAATAGACATACAATAAAGAGGAGATGCACCAAGAACCGATTTCAAAAGTGTAAGTCTACCGCCAATAGAAAGAGTTTTCGTCTTCCATTTAGAAAGACGCGACCTTAACTTTGACACCACATCTGCCCAAAACTTGTGTCGAGACGTATTTCCACCTACCATAACACCAAGATAACGAAATTGATTGTCCATAATCGAACAGCCAATAGAAGCAGCCGCAGCCTCAATGTCAAGTCTAGAAACGCCCACACCTAAAAGTTGACTCTTATGAATGTTGATTTGTAATCCCGAAGCAAGAAAGAAGCACTTAAGAACGTTTATAATGCCCCGTAAATTATCACTTGACCACTCACCAACAATCAAAGCATCATCCGCATAGAATAAATGTGATAAAGAGATCGAGTTATTAAGCCGAATACCTTTAAATATCCCAGCTTCTACCACTCTACTAAAGGACAAATGTAACGATTCCATCACAAGAATGAAAAGCAGAGGAGCAAGCGGATCACCTTGTTTAAGCCCGCATTGGAATTGAAATTCTCTAGAAGGACTCCCATTAACCAAGACCGAAGCCTTAGCAAAACAGCACAATCCTCGAATCCATTGACACCATGTCATGCCGAATCCAAAAGCCTCTAAAACGTCAATAAGATAATCCCAACGGACCGAATCATAGGCCTTTGCAAAGTCGACTTTGAAAAACATCGCTTTCTTATTCTTTCTTTTGCACCAATGCAAAACTTCATTAATAATAAAAGGACCGTCCAAAATCTGTCTTTCAGAAACAAATGCAGATTGTGTATTAGAGACAATATTCGAAATTACCATCGCCAACCGATTAGCCAAAATTTTCGTCACTACTTTGTACACACATCCTATGAGGCTGATAGGACGAAAATCCATGACAAGTTTAGCATCCATTATCTTAGGAATAAGAGCTATAAACGAAGAGTTGCAACCTTTAGCGAAAGCCCCATTATTGAAAAAGTGTTCAACTGCTTCACAAAAATCAATGCCAATAAACCCCCAATATTTCTTGAAAAATTCAAAAGTATACCCATCCGGTCCCGGGGACTTATTATCCCTACAATTCCAAACCGCCGATCGAATCTCATCACGCGAAACCTCCCTTTCCAAGTCTAACACCTGGTTATGTGACAATCTGTTTGGGAAAGGATAATTTATTTTAGGCCCAACAAATATGGGCTTTTTAAATCGGGCCTCAAAATGGTTGAGAAAATCCTCCTTAACTGATTGGGCTTTTTAAATATGGGCTTTTTAAATCGGGCCTCAAAAAGTGGTTCAGTCTGCCACGACCCGTCAACAAGGATCCCTCTTATCGCTAATTGGGATCGTTTCTTATTAATAATCCCATGGAAGAATCTCGAATTCTCATCGCCCTCAATAGCCCATCTGACTTTTGATTTCTGAACAAAGTCCGCGGCTTCTTTATCTTTAATTTCATGCAGCTGGCCTTTTAATTCAAGGCGCCTTGCCAAATACGTATCTGAGACATAGCCGGAATCCAACTCTTTATCAATATCACGCAATTCAATCTCAAATTAGACAAGGTAGCTCGTTTATCCTTAATCCATATTCTAATGATTGATTTAAGTTCTTGAAGTTTCTTCTTGAACCTGATCATTCCATTCGTATCAGAATGAGAGAAAGAACGCCAATTTTGTTCCACCATCTCGTCGAAACCGTCGTAACTAAACCAAGAATGGTAAAACCAAAACGGGGTTGGTCCAAAATCCAATTGAATGTCACGAAGGAGAATCGGCCGATGATCCGATAGGTGACGATCAAGACACAAAGCTGTAATAGACGGAAAGAGTGAAATAATACCATCGGAAACAAGAAATCGGTCGAGCTTACTCATTTTCGTCGCCGACGGATGAGACCAAGTAAACGAAAAGCCCTCCAATTTGACATCAACAAGCCCAGAAGAGGTTATGAACTGATTGAACACTCTAGCACCGGATTGATTAAAACCCGACCCACGTCTTTCCTCCTTAAAGCGAACTTCATTGAAGTCACCCATGATAATTACTTCACCACTCCATCTGCCTAACAAAGTCGACATATACTCCCATAGGTCCCTCTTATGAGCCGGCTGTTGGGGGGCATAGATAGATATAAGAAGAACCTTAACATTACACGGAATCCATGTTCCATAAACGGCAACAAAATTGTCTGAAATTGTGGCATAGTCTTTCTTGAAGATCGACGACTCCCAAATACATAGAATACCTCCAGAATTTCCTAAAGAATCACTATACACAAAGTCGTAGTTAGAATTGCCCCACATGAATTTCACATCCATATGAGACATCTTCTCCATCTTCGTCTCTTGTATCGCTATAAAACTAAGCTTATGATTGTTACATAACTCCTTAATCCACTCCTTTTTGGTCTTGCTACCAAGACCTTGAATATTGATGGAGAGCATATTCATCGAAAAACCAAGTCATTTCCTTGCTTTCCTATGATGTCTTGTATATCCTTTTCGCAACCCTCCATAGAAAACCCCATAGCTTGGCCCACCCGAATCACCTCTTCTAAAACACCTAAAACAGATCCACCCTTGGACTCGACACTTTGTCCTACTGAACCATTAGGAACCTCTATTCTAACTATCTGTGGTGCATTCAAAACCTCAGCATCTATCTGTGGTGAAGGATCAATGCTCGGCACTTCAATTGCTTCTCCAAAATCATGGGCCTTATCCGATTTAGCCTCGTGACCCACTGGTGAAAAACCAGGAGGATGTGATAATGAAGGGCTCGAAACCTGTGGTTCCACACGCGACTTATTCTTCTTCAGCAAATCATAAATCTTAAACGGATCCTCTGAATTTTGCTTGACCGGTTCTTCACTAAAACACTTAGCAGAAGCAGAATTTTCGCCAAAGATAGTTTCAGCAACACCTTCAACATCATTAGATTTGAATTCTCCTTCCTCCTCTTCACTCAAGTATGATTGTTTTAGAATGTGCATCTCACTTTGAACCGATTCGTCGTCCGAAGTACATATTGACTCCTTATTAACCGAGAAGGTAGGGCTCCATGTGAACAACTCTTTCGCTCTAATCATAAACACCTTACCTTTAACTATAATCTTGAACGATTCCAAAATGGACACGGGATTTTTGGTAAGGATGCACACCCGTTTGCGACCAAAGGAAGCCACGGATGTATCCTCAATATTCAACATCTCGCCCCATTTTTTTCCAATTCGAAAAAATGTTTCAAATGACCAAGCATGAAGTGGAACACCCTCTATGTCTATCCAAGCAATCCGTTCCTCACTGACAAAGTCTTGTGCCACCTCTTGAAGTGTTTGAAACCACGAATTAGCTCCAGTATGGGACAACAAATTCGATTTAGATTCCTCATTTTCAAATTCAAGCATCACCCATAATCCTCCCAAATACTTTGGTTTCACATCTACAAAACCTTCATCATGAAGAAAAGTTTGGATATTGGAAATAGAATTAGCATCTTTAACTTTTCCCATTACACATTTAGAAAAGTCCCTTTCAATTACACAAGTCTCGTCTAAAACCAAGGCGGGAGAAGGAGAAATTAACGAGGCCGGATTAGCAACTGAAGAACCACCATGAACCACATGAGCATACGAACCACCTGAGTTATTACCCCTTTTATGACCCGTGAAGGATTGTCTTTTAGTTGAATCCTTATTCATACCATTGTTAGTTGGAGAAACCGGTTTATTTGGTCTTTCAAAACGTACCTGATTCGCATAAAGATGATGTCGCCCAATCCAAATAGTACATAAGTTCTTCACCAAACGATCCAGGCTAAACACCTTTATGAAGCGAACAAAGGCAAACCTTTTGCCTGCTTGCGATTTCTTAAAAGGTATAAATACATCAACCACTGTACCAAAAACGCTGCACTCTCTCCAAAGATCACGAGAATTAATCGACTCAGGGAAATTAGTGACATAAATGGAATGTGACATCCTCTGAATGCGGTCTTCATTAGACAAAACCGAACGTCTATGCTGATTACTCGTCATGAATCCAGGCAAACGGAGAATAAGCAGATCAAAACGAAAACAAAACACTTGGATTGAAGGGAGATCTAAATGCGCGGCAATCCTTAAGAACAAACAATTACCTAAAACCTAATGAAAATCGTCGAATCAAATAAAGAGCAATAAAAGAACCGATCAAGAAGGACCGACCCAAGTAACTCACAAATCAGATGAATCTGATCTATGGATTAAAGGGCATTTATCAAGATCAATTGCAATTATTGAACGTTATCTAATGAATGAATCTCAAACAGGCGAAGGAAAATCGATCGGAAAAGGGGAAGGACGGCCGCATCGGCATTAAGAAATGAGATTTTCAAAATTATTACCTTGATCAAAATTGAGTTGTGTGGAATAATATAATCCCAAAGACATGTTACTCATCCACAACTGCATTCAAGTCTATGTACATTGATGCGTGAACAACTTTCCCAATGAATAGAAAGGAGAATAGCATGTTTGAGAATCAAAATCTTTTATGAGGATTTGCATGTTTACGTAGATACTAGAGTATATGGCTACAAATATAACACGATTTTTTTTAGTTAAATCATATAAAGCGTATTCAATTTATGCTCAATTTTAATTTAAAATACTTTACTTTTTTTTCTCAATTTAGTATACTCAAACTTTTTTTGGTTGCAACTAAAAGCAATTAACAGGTTACCACGTCACCATAACCACAACCCACCATCACCTTCATCTATCATCACCACCTTCATAGGGGTCTTAGAGGGGTGTGCAATATGTGCAGTCGTACAGGGCCTCCGCTTATTAAAGGGCCGCCTTTTTATTAGTTTTTCTTATGGGTTTTTCTAACATGTGCCCCACGGGCACATGTTAAGGTGGGGACATCAGGCTGTGTGTCACAGCTTGATTGGCCAGCAGTTATTTGTGAGGTCTGATATTGATTAATAACAATAACTGCTGGCCAATCAGGCTGTGCCACACAGCATGTGTCCCCACCTTAACATGTGCCCCAGGGGCACATGTTAAAAAAACCTTTTTCTTATAAATACATATAATTCTAAACATGTATGAGCCATAAAATTCAAGTTTATGTGCAGTTTCTTTTTAGTTTACACGTGTAATAGGGCATCTTTGTTGTTATTGTTTAGGGCCATCAAAAACTATGAAACGGCCCTGACCACCTCCATAACCACCTTATGGTGCCTCCTCCGGTTGGCGCATAGTGAGACCATATAGTTCCACATCTATGCATATATAATTTTTGAAATTATTATTAGTTGTATTGAACAGATATGATACACAAAGCTATTATGATTATGCCATATAATCGAAATATAAAACTACCTGCCTATGGGTGATATAACATCACCAAAAATTGAGGTAATACTCTAACAAAATAAAGCCTTTTAAGTTTTAACCGTGATCGTTCTTTGTAATAATAATTGATTTAATAGTAAAATAAAGCCCTTTAACCGTGATCATTCTTTGTGATATATTGTTGGACCATAGGACAGCCATGCAGTAACTATGGGTTGGACACCATGGTTACAGAAATAATTAATTTCATAGATAACAGACTCTAAACAAAAAGAACAACATGATATGTACACCATAAGTAAATTCAGTTAGATTTTAGTATTATTTGATGCACATATATTCACGTTTAATAGATTATTATACGAGAAATTTTATCGGAGATTAAGGTGATCTGCTAATAACCTGCCAACTTGTTAATTGTCTTTAATTGTAAACAAAAAAGGTTGAGTATACTAAATAGAGAAAAAAAGTGAAGTATTTTATACTGAAATAGCTATAAGTTGAGTACACTTTTATGCGATTTGATTTTTTTATTGTATACACCAATTTGGGTTTAAAAGGTATACTACATATTATGCAAGTTAACAGCGTAGATCAATCTGTTGTCCATTTTAGGATTAAGCTTTTCCTGAAATTTGTTGTGACAAATGTCTAAACGACTGGTTTGACTAACAGCTCAATTTTTATGCAACTGTTATTGTTACTCATTTTACCATTCATATGATTGATCGTAATATAAAATTCAGCATTCATTTCAAACGAGTTAAGTATTTATTTTGCTCAGTCAAGCATTTCTATAAAGAATTCAACTTAAAATGACAAACTCATTAAGAATATGTGTATGATCAATTGATCATATCATCATATACATTTAACTATATTGGAGACAGCGTCCATCCCTTTCTTGCGTTAATATCTTTGCCCTTTATGTAAGGTACTTTAATGCTCATTGTAACGTCATAATTTCTGCGTCCAAAAACAAAGTGTAATAAATTGTTTTGGAAGTCTGAAATTGAATGCGATGTTTGTTTTAGGGGCCAGTTTTAATAAAGTCATTGTTATATAGTGTTGAAGATATTTCATGTGTTTCAAGAGTTTTACTTAAAGCGTATTTATTAGTAATAAATATATATCAAAGATTAGAAATAAATTTGATATAGAGAAACTAACGTTATTTACTCAAAAAGAATGAAACTTAAGGCCCGTTTGGTTCGCAGAATGTTTTTTACGGAATTCAAATATGTTTAAGGAATTGGAATGTAAATGAATGAAATATTAGAAATTGAAATCCTTAGGATTTGGAATCTAAAGGAATTGAAATTTGCAAAAACTAGCGCATGTTTGGTTGGAAGAAAACGAAATGAGAAAAAACAAATTATGTTAAAATATATAAAATTTAATTTTAGTTTAAAATTAATAAATTATATATTATTTAATAAATAAATCACTTATAAAATAATAATAATAAATTTTTAAATAATATTGTATAAACTAATATATTAAATAAATAGTGTTTTTATATAATATGTAATTGCATTTTTAAATAAATTTATTATAAATATATTTTTAGATATTATATATATATTTATTATATATATATATATATATATATATATATATATATATAATATTTTATAAAGTTATGATCATTGAGAAGGGGGGGAATAAATTTAAATAAGAATGATAAAAAGAAACCTCAAACCAAATATTTAAGATGACTACAAAAATCATGCATCTTATTTTTCTTATCCTTGTTTTTCTCTTTTTATATTCAAAGGTGTGGCTAGATCCTTCTTATTCTTATCTTTTCTATTTTCTTCTCACGGATCCATACTTATATTATATATATATATTTTATATATATATTATATATATATATATTATATATATATATTTATAATATATATATCTATTATATATATATATATACTGTTTCGCTAACCAGCCGAGGGGGGTTTGTTCGGGTGTTTTTAAGTTTAACCGTGTAATTGTAGGATTTTTAACACAACGTGATGGTTTTTAAAAAAACTTTAAGATGGTTTGTGAGTATTTGTTATTCTGTTGGCACCTTATAAGTTTCATTGTCATAAATCCTGATATTAATTTTATACTAGTGTGACCTATCAAAGATCATACAACTAAACAGTTCTGGATCAGCTGGACCCGTGAGCTCTACAACCCTATCTAAGTCTACGAAAGTTGGATCTTTCTCAAACTCCATTTGATATCTTCATGACCAATTTTGTGATATCTTGTTTATTATTTATAAGTGAGTTTTTTTAGTTTAACTGTGTAACCGCTTGATTTTTAAGATGGTCTTTTTAAAAAAACATTAATTGGTTTGAGAAAGTATTGTTTGCTTGACACCTTATGAGTTTTTCATTGTCTATTAATTATTACTTACTGTGACCTATCAAAGAGCAGACAACCAAACAGTTCTGGGATCAACTAGACCTGTGAGTTTTACAACCCCATCTAAGTCTATCAAAGCTGGATCATCCTCAAACTCTATGTGATATCTTCATGACCAATACAATGTGATATCTTGTTTCTTATTTATAATTGATTAGCCAAAGTAGTTTACATGATAAGTATTGTGATCATACACAATACATAATATTCATAATAACAATTTGTGATAAACAAATAAATTCAAATGAAAGCACTATATTGCAAGTTTATTCTGTCCTTTTTTTGCTATACCTGGGTTTCTGACTCGACATTGTGACCGTACTAAAGTTGATACACGAGCAAGTCACTTTTAGCATTTAGTCCACCTCTATTGTATTTTACATGAAATTTTTTGTAGATTAGTCTATTGTAGTATGTAACTATTTTGGATAAAGGTCAAGGTTTTGTAGTATGTAACTATTAGTCTAGCGCATGTTTGGTTGGAAGAAAACGAAATGAGAAAAAACAAATTATGTTAAAATATATAAAATTTAATTTTAGTTTAAAATTAATAAATTATATATTATTTAATAAATAAATCATTATAAATATTAATAATATATTTTTAAATAATATTGTATAAACTTAGTATATTAAATAAATAGTGTTTTTTACTATAATATGTAATTGCATTTTTTAAATAATATATTGATTACATATTATTTATTATATATATATATATATATATATATATATATATATATATATATATATATTATAGTAATATATATATATATATATATATATACAGTTATGATCAAATGAGAAGATAATTAAATAAGAATGATAAAAAGAAACCACAACCAAATATTTAAGATGCACCTACAAAAACTCATGCATCTCCCCCTTGATTTTCTCTTTTCTATTTAAAATGTGTGGCTAGAATTCCTTCTTATTCTTCTCATTTTTATTTTCTTCTCACCGGATCCCTACTATATATATATATATTTGAAAATTATATATAGTACGTATATATATATATATATATATATATACATATATATATATATATATATATATATATACTAGTTTCGTAACCCGCCCGACGGGCGGGTTTGTTTCGGGTGTTTTTAAGTTTAACCGTGTAATTGTAGGATTTTTAACACAACGTGATGGTTTTTAAAAAACTTTAAGATGGTTTGTGAGTATTTGTTATTCTGTTGGCACCTTATAAGTTTCATTGTCATAAATCTTAATATTAATTTTATACTACTGTGACCTATCAAAAGCATACAACTAAACAATTCTGGATCAGCTGGACCCGTGAGCTCTACAACCCTATCTAAGTCTACGGGGTAAAGAAAGGAAAAAACTTGGATCTATTCTAAACTCATATGATATCTTCATGACCAATTTTGTGATATCTTGTTTATTATTTATAAGTGGGTTTTTTTTAGTTTAACTGTGTAACCGCTTGATTTTTAAGATGGTCTTTTTAAAAACATTAAGATGGTTTGAGAGTATTTGTTCTGTTGACACCTTATGAGTTTCATTGTCATATTAATTTTATACTACTGTGACCTATCAAAGAGCAGACAACCAAACAGTTCTGGGATCAACTGGACCTGTGAGCTTTACAACCCCATCTAAGTCTATCAAAGCTGGATCATCCTCAAACTCCATGTGATATCTTCATGACCAATACAGTGTGATATCTTGTTTCTTATTTATAATTGATTAGCCAAAGTAGTTTACATGATAAGTATTGTGATCATACACAATACATAATATTCATAATAACAATTTGTGATAAACAAATAAATTCAAATGAAAGCACTATATTGCAAGTTTATTCTGTCCTTTTTTTGCTATACCTGGGTTTCTGACTCGACATTGTGACCGTACTAAAGTTGATACACGAGCAAGTCACTTTTAGCATTTAGTCCACCTCTTATTGTATTTTACGTGAAATTTTTTGTAGATTAGTCTATTGTAGTATGTAACTATTTTGGATAAAGGTCAAGGTTTTGTAGCTTCATGACCCATTTGCTGGACGGGCTAATTTCATGACCCGTTTGTGTAGAAAAACTTACAAAGTCCCAGAAAACTTGGTGCTAACATGAGTTTAGTCCTACGGTTGAAACCTTGCTTAACCAAAATCTTCTATCTTGGGCTTAAAATCATCAGTGAGGAATTATAATCCAAAAAAGATATGAACAATAGGTTTATACAAAGTTCCAAACCTTGAATTAAGTCAATTAACTGATAATTGCAACTTAGAATCACACTAATCAGTTTCAAAACACAAATCCATATACCCCACAAACTCACTATACCAATTTGAAGCATTTGTCACTCGTTAACCTATACTATTCTCTCATAGACCAGACTCAATGATATTAAAATGTAGGCTTATCTCAATGAAATAACTACTGACGTGTGATCCATTCCATGACGTAGCATTTGCTACCTGTTACCACAACCGCTTCTGGCACCCTGGACAAATGCTAACCAGATTAGCAAGGACTGATGTACTTTAAGCTGGTCCGAGTTAATATGTTCATCCCTATAATGATCTATGGATGCTGAAAAAGAGGGAGTTGTTTAGCTACAAAAGGGGCAGGTTGGGGTTGGGGATTGGTTATCTAAACAACTTATAAGCAGAATCAGATAATGAGGTTATCAAAACAAACTTATTATCACTCTAAAGGAGAACTTGTAACCTTGTTCACCAATGATGTACCCATCAGTATACGCTACAAAATAAGTGCAAAAATCAGTTAGTGACGACTGCCAACATGCAATCACTATGAACATACACTTCTGATGGTTGACATCGGGTCTTCAAGGGTATTGTTCATCCTCACACGGTCAATGATATCCAAAGGTTGTGTTTCATATTTGTCGGAATTAGCCCTGTTACTGTTACTACAGACAACAGAATTAAAAGGGGAACAAAACTTACCTTGTCTTAGACACGTTTCTATGAGAACGACTATTACTTGTATCTGATGGTTGTTTCACCTTGATCCGCAATGCTATTACAGCATTCATCTGCTTATTTAATGAAGCAGCCTCCTCAATCACTTATTCCACTTTGTTTGCATTCTGGAGGTCGCTCTTCTCCGCCAGTGTCAGCACTTGGGATGCCACCCTTTTGCAGTTCAGATACAGTAACTAACTTTTAAAATATTCTTAAAACCAATTCAAAGACTGCCGAAAAAACCAAAGGTGGCAAAATGAGCAGGTAAATAAGCCAGTCAATTGGGTTTTAAATAGATAATGTTGCTAAATATGATTACAGAACATTCACTACAGATTAATCTAAAATGTAATTTATATGGTTTATAAAGCATTTGAATACTCTGAGTGACTTAAGTGTTGTCCTTTTTCCAGTAACATTCTTTGGAGTGCTAAACTCATTTTCCCAAATAGCCCCCATTAAGCTAATGGGTGACTGATGTCATCCTTGTTCTTACTCTAGCTTCTAAGATTCACGTCACCAGATTCTTGCTTGATATAAATATCTAAAACAGTTTTGCACTTCAAGCACGATATCTTCATCTTGTCGTCATTCAATATATTTTCTGCAATTTTTAATTGCTTTTTGGCTAAAGTATGTTTCGATTGCTCCTTGGTGAAGAAATTTGCTGAAAATATAATGAAAATAGGTCAGGATATTCAGGCTAATATATGATGTTACCATATAAACATATGTTTGTTGTCCCTAATTTAGTGTCATTTGGGGATATCATGTAGTAAATATGCATTGAATGATAAAACATGAAATGCATACTAACACTCAAGTATAAGCCATGGAGTCAGAATAATGTTTACTGCCACATCATGTGACCAAGCTTCTGTAACCGCTTCTGGCAAAATCTCGAAGTAGCTGCTGCTGAAGTTTCCAGTATCAATGGTTTTCTCATGTTTGGTGACATAGAACGGATTTCAAGCGTCTCCATGTTTGTTCTTCATGCATCTCGGCATACATTTGCATCTCCTTAAGCTTTGCAGCTCTTTCTTTTTTTGAAAGTTTCATGTTTTTGTTCCTCCGGTTATGTGGTGCATCACTGACTTTATGATGGGTTGGTGGACAATGGTTTCTATCTTCCTTGTCCCTTCTAGCAGATCAAAGTATAGTGAAACCAAGAAAAGCTTCCTGTCCTTATTAATGACTTGTAAGCTGTCAAAAAACAATTTTGCAACTAAATTATTAAGATCATGTATTTAATTGGAAGATAAGATGATGTATAAAGTATAATTCGGAACACCAATACTTACTTCTGCCATTCAAATCCGGATGGATTGAACAGATACGTAGCAAAAAGCCATGACGCTGCAATTTTATCATCTGTTCCGCTCTCAACCTAATACAAGATCGCACACAATAAAACATCTCAGCGATGAATATATAAACAGAATTCGTTGTGAACATAGGTGCCGTAGCTCACAAATGACATAAGCAAATATAAATATATAAATATATATGAATCACAACGCACTGCTCATAATATCTATAACAACATTTGCCTTATCAAGACGGGTCTTCTCATGATCTTCATTCCCAACTGAATGTTGTAGCTGATTCTCATCCAACAAAAACTTGCAGCACATGAGTACTCTCTCAAGAACAAAAAGAAATCCCCATCTTATGAGATTATTTTTTGACTTAAGAAGCCCACACATAAGCCACATGGGCAGTGGAATATCTAAGTCAGGCTTCTTTAACAGAAGCAAGGGTGATTTGCTTCTGCAAGTTCAAGTACCTAAGTCAGTTATTTTTTGACCAGATGGAATCCCCATCATCATTGATTTCTGCTATAAGCATATCCCCCAACCACACATACCCGTTTTCACGAATATCAGCTCTTTCTGAATGAAGAAGATAATGCAAAGTAGCACAAGTGAGCTTTACCTTCAAACCATAACTGTTTATAAGAACTCCGTCCTCAAAACTCTCTAAGTACTTATAGGATTTTGTTAGTTCTGTCATATGAGTTAATGATCTTAAAAGTGTATCAAGTTTCTCTATGATTTTCTCCAAGAGTTGCAAAAAACATATATAAAAATGATATATATAGACAGAAATCTTTTTAAGACAATCAGAATAAAAAGCAGACATTGTGGCTACCATATTGAGTCTTTCACTGTTGGAGTTTCTGGGTAATGCAGCAGAACACTTTAATATATGAAGAACTCATGACCTTACCATCCTTGCAAGTGAGTATTCCCTTAATAATAATAGGCATGTTTGTAATGGACCTAAACCAAGCAATGTCCTGTAAATCGAATAACAACTAATGTACCAAGAATAATCCCTTGGGGACCTCTGAGCTTGTCAATGTCCTAAATCTCTCCTGCCCAGCTGCAACAGATTAACATAATCAGTAACCCTCGATCGGAGTTAACTTAAAATAAATTAATAACGGCAAAACAAACAGCTCAACCATTGAGAAATATCTAGAATAAACTCCCCTTCGAAATAGCAGAGGGATATTATTGTTAAAACATACATGTGTCCCAATTGTAAGTTCTAATCTTTTTCCACCAACTGTGAACTGCTTGATTTTGAAGTCAACACCTACTCAACAAATAAAGAGTCAAATAAGTACAAACTAAAATGATTCATGAGTATGAGTGTATGACACACATATACACCTATTCCTCTGTATAAAGAATGTTTGGATGCTTTATCTATCTGTCATTTTTTGCCAGCACAGTTAGAAGATTTGCAACTCAGTAAAACTTACAGGGGCAGCGAGCCATTTGGCTTGCTATTCGAGTGCAATAGGACGATAATGAAGAATACACTTATACAACATGTAAAAACAGTTCTTAAATCTTAACATTGAATAGAGGTTCATAGACACTGCGTCTAATTGCTCATCTCTTATGCTGGTTTTTCGAATGACCATCATTGATATGGAGACAACACATAGATAGCTATTATACAAAAGTTTAGACACACAATCACTTTTAGGTACTGAGCTAGAAAGATGGTGTCACAAGCATAAGATATGATCAGTGTCTAATGGTGGTCAGCTGCACTTAGTCAAACCACATTGTGCCATTAACTGCTAACACAACCTTCAGCCGAGAAGACGCTCCTTTTTGGAAATTACTAACAGTTGTTTGATATCAAATAATGTATACCAAAATTTATCTGGTTTTGGGTTAAACGGCTAAAATATTTCTCTACTTCAATTTTTTTTCTTTACCAATAATATTGTCTTTACGACTGTGAACTTATTGATAAATTACCGTCACTCGTTTACTTTTTTGACTTATACCTTCCAAGACAGGGAAGGATTGGATGCAAAAGCTTCAATATTTGAAACCTTATTCTAATAAACAAAAATACTAAATCAATAAGAATATTATTTTTAGGTACAAAAAAATGACATTTTCATTTGCATTGTCTACTTTGGTCAACACACGATCTTCAAAGTTCTTCGGCTGGGGTAAAGTCATCCTACGCAATTCATTAGGTTACACAGATGTTTAATCGGCATATTATACAAGTGATCATATATTAGATTTCGGTTTAATGTTTACTTATTCTTTATATCTTTGGCTGTCAAGACCTCTCCTGGAATATATACATAGTATGGAAAAAACAAAAAAGAAAAAATGTTACCTTGACCTAATTTGTTTCATTCACTTGTGTCTTTATTGTTTTCTTCTGCTAATTTATATAAGCACTTTACTAACCTGCAAACACGAGAAGTAGGGCTACAACCGATTATTTGTTCCTTGGTAATCTATGTTCTAGTTGGGCGTTGGCCTAGAGCTGAAGCAACAGTCTCATTTAAGTTGATACGGTTGTACCCATCCTGCATTTGTTAGAGGTCCGATTCTATGTCATGACATACTTGTTTAAAGAAAGCATCATCAGTTGGGAGCTTCAAGTCATCCTTAGTGTTGCCATTGTCAGTAAACAAACTCACCTGGGTGAATTTGTTTCGAATTCGAGTTGGATAAAAACTTAAATAATACGCTACAAAATGATGAATAGAATGAAACGTACAAATCCATCCTCAGAAATATCGATTAGCTGGTAATCAGTACGGTTGACATGAGCCGCCTGTAAAACAAATATCAAAAAATAAAAGCTAAGATCTATAAGGAATTTAAAGCAGCAGCCTCATTACGTACAAATTACACTCATAATTAAAACAAAGCATTAATAAAGCAAGATATGCATTGGGTAACTGAATATTAATAAAAACATTACCTTGTCGTCCATAATTAGTAGTATCATATTTGTTTGACGCCATATATGTTGCTCGTCTTGACCATCGAATTAAGCTTTCTGGCGATTATGATCCAGGTATGATTTAATGGTGTTTGTGATGATAATGTATATGTAGAATCAAGAGATATGTTTTGTAGATAAATGCAGATTTGAAGTAAAGTGCTCTAGAAGATATCACCATGTCATGTCTATCCGAATATGAGATTTCGAAACATAACAATAATAATTTAATTAATGTAGAATGTGTGCCATGTCATCATTGAGGTGGCGTCCAGTCACTAATTCATATTTACACACTCATAGTTAGCCCCATATATATGTTATAGATATATATTTATATAAACAAAAAAGCATTAAAATTTTATCTTAATATAAGAAAACACTTTTTATGCTTGAAATAATTTTTTTTGGTAAATATTTATGTAATTATTAAAAAAAAAGACAAATGGTGTAATTCAGGTTAACCCGAAAACATAATCAAATTCAAATTCGGTTTTCGGTTCGGTTGAATTCTAGTTTAGTTCGGTTCAATTTTCGGTTTGGCAAAAAAAGAATTTAGCCGAAAAACCCGATAACCGAATTGGGACTTTTGCATCAAAATGTTTTGCAAGCATCAAAACTATAACAAGATGAAAATTTTTGTGCATCAAAAAGTTTTTGTGCATCAAATCTTTATTTATTTTGCATAAAAAAAACTATGAAAACTCTAAATTAGAAAAACTTCTTTACAAAACTTTAATGCACCAACATACCTATTTTGTGGAAATTTTTTTTGAAATTTTTTGAGAACTTTTAAAAAAAGTTTTTCTTTTATCATTCGCGAAACGTATATTTTGTCTTTTTATTTTAACATTCCTCTATATATAGTATATAAATGCTAGGTAAAAATCAAATAAAAGGACAAATATTCGTGAGAAGGGTGTGATACGCGACTATTCCATGTTTTTCTTAAAGTACTCGGAAAATTCTGAAAAAAAAAATCACAAGATCCGGGTATGTTGATGCATCAAAAAAGTGGAAATGAATGTTTCTAATTTCGAGTTTTTATAGCGTAATTTGTAATGGTGCGCCAGAACAAAAAATTGCAAATTTTGATGCGACACAAGCGTGTCAACTGGTTATAGAGTTTTTGAATACCAATAAAATATTGTGATGCAAAAAGTCGAAAAAAAGATGTGGTGCTCAAAACCGAATATATAGAGAGAAGCACAGCGCATGAACAAATTGAAAACTTTTCTAATGCACACTCGCAATTATATTTTATTTGTCATTCAAAAATTTGTATTTTGTCATTAAAAAAACCCCGAACAGTATAACCAACTACAAGCGTAAGAAAAACTTTCTTTACAAAAAGTTTTATGCACCACATACTCTAACTTATGAATTTTTTTAGAATTTTTCGAAGACATTTTAAAAAACAATGCTTATGTATTCCTCGTATCATGTATATATATAATAGAAGTTCTTGAAATTTGGTGGCCCTCGTGAAGCGGTGGCCTTGTGCAAATCGCACCTCTTGCACTCCCCTAAAGACGGCCCTGATTAGATAGTGTCCATAAATCTCATAATAGGTCCCCAAAGATTCATAGTGAATTTCGATGGGAGTTTATAATGCGTTGATCTAGTCGCCACCGTTTGGGTAGAGCCGGATCTAAGCGTTGGCTCGGTAAGCGCCCTGTAGTAAGAGTAATTATATATGAACCCTATAGACCATCCACATGAGGGTGGTGATCAAGGAAGGGCCCCAATTGGTAGAAATATAAATAATCTTTCCCTCGTGTTCGGCTATAGCCAGAGCCCCTGAACCTAGGGCCGCCTGGCCTTCCAATCCGGTTCCAACAATGCACTTCTCTGACTGAGAAAGAGAGGCTTTGAAAAGAAAACACTCAATAGCATCACTGGTTATGTCAATATATTGTTTTACCACCCACAAATATGGTTGCCTAAGATTTGGCCCATTAATATATTTGAACAACCACGTCGAAGAAACTTTGGTTATGATTCGAGTACGGATGATTATAAAATTATACGAGGGGTGTTCCTTAGAGGCGGCATACAGCGGTCATCTTTTCGAGTGTTAAATTTGAAATCAAATGTTTGGAGAGCTATTGGACCAGTACTCAAGTATTATTTTAGAGTTAATTGCATAAATGGTAATTGCATAAATGGTCCATGTGGTCTGTCGGGTTTAACGAAAAAGGTCCCTAAACTTTTTTTTTCCCGGATCCTGTCCCCAAGGTTTTCACCCGTATCGGGTTTAGTCCCTTGACCAATTTTTCCGTTTGTTTGACCGTTAATTGTTGGTTTAGTTGGTATAAATGACATAAATACCCTCGTGCTTGTTTCAGAAATGATCCATGTGGTTTCTTGTGTTTCAGAAATGGTCCATGTAACAGTTAATTATTATATTTCTTTTATTTGCTTTTTAATTTTTTTTATTTCTTTTAAAATTTTACTTTTTTATACGTTCCATTTATGTTTTATACCGTTATTTTAGGTTTTCATCCGTTTCAATTAATTTTTATGCGTTTTGGAACATTTATTTGTTTTTCCTCTCGTTTTTTGTACTTTTTTTTTACGTTCCAAGTTTTTGTACATTTTGTGTTTTGTTCTTTTTATTGTTCTCATCGTCCGTTTTTATATTTTCTTTGAAACGTTTTTTAATGGTTTTTCGTAATTCTTATACGTTTTTTAACGCTTTAAACATTTTTCATCGTTTTTATACTTTTCGTACGATTTCATCCGTCTTTTATTCGTTTTCATATGTATTTTTAGTTTTTCGTACTTTTCCATTTTTTTTCGGTTTCTTTTTACGTTTTTTTTAAGTTTTTTTTTCTAAAGTGGGGAACGTACGCAACACGATAAAAAATAAAAAAATTATTATAAAAAATAAAGTATATAATAATATTAATCAACATTTCTAATATAAAAAATTAAAAATTAAAAATAATAAAAAAAATAAATATAAATAATAAAAAATTAAAAAATATAAATAACGAAAAGTTTTTAAAAAATTATGTAAAAATTTAATGAAAAATTCTCGGTTAATTTTTAACGAAAAAATTTCGTCCAATTTATCGTCAAAATTTAATAGAATTTTATTTAAAATTTTCGGTAAATTTTTTTTCGAAATTTTTATTTTTAAAACATTTCGAGAAAATAAAGGCTGAAAAAAAAAATTCGAATTTTTTTTAAAACATTTCGAGAAATTTTTTTTTAAAACAATTCGAGAAATTTTTTTTTAAAACATTTCAAAAAAAAAAATTTACCCAAAATTTTAAATATTCTTACATAAATTTAAAAAAAAAAAAATTAACACACATTAATTAGAAAGTTGACCTTACTGTAAGTAGTTTTCGTACCCATTCGTTTCGGAGACATCGAGAGGAGGGCTGGAAACTCAATCAAGTGAAGAGTTAGCTCGACTACCGTGCTTTAACCTGTGGTGGTACTCAGTCTCCCGATTCATGTCTGGAAATTGGAACAATTTGGTGGTTATACGTGGCTTCGTCAGAAACATGATAGATTCGCGATTACTTCCGAAAGGTGATCTAAAGACTAGGTGGATTCGATATGTTCCCAACAAAGTGAACACCTTCGCTTGGAAGGTAATGACGAACTCCTTACCTACTAGATTTAACATTTCCAGACGTGGTATAGATATTGAGTCTCTATCTTGTGTGAATTGTGATGTCGGGATTGAAACCAATGATCATTTGTTTTTCGCTTGTAACACGGCAAAGAAGATTTCCAAATTAATAAATCGGTGGTGGGACGTGCCTTTTATTGGATTTAACTTTACGGAGACTGGAGGTTTGGTGATAATGTACACCTGCGAAGAAGAAATCAAAAGCATGTTCCAAGGTATTTATTTTGTGATGTGGTGGCTTCTATGGAATTTTCGTAATAAGAAGATGTTCGAGGCCAAGCCCAAATCTAAGGAGACGTTTTTTGATGAGATTATTTGTAGTTCTTATTACTGGTGTCGGTATAGATGCAATACTTTGTTTAGCTGGGACGATTGGTATAAAAACCCGTCTCTTATTTCTTTGTAATTTCTAGCTCCTTGCTATTTTTTCTTAATAAAAGTCGCCGTTCAAAAAAAAAAAAAAAATTAGAAGTTGAAAAAAATATAAAAAAATGAAGGACTAAATATGTGATATCACTTAAACCACAGGGACCATATCTTTTAAAGTTATATAGGTTTTTAATGAACGTATATTTTAAAAGACATGAAATTAACATAAAGTTACGGTAAGTGTCGAAAATGTTGGTCAAGGACTAAACCCGATAGGAGTGAAAACGTTGGGAAGGATCCGGGAAAAAAAACTTTAGAGACCTTTTTCGTTAAACCCGACAGACGACAGGGACCATTTATGCAATTAACTCTATTATTTTATAAGTGATGCCGCACTTTTATGCAATGGGGCGCTATACTGGTTAATGCATGATGCAGAAAATAAAAAGGTTGTAATTCTCTCATTTGATTTATCGAAAGAGGAGTTTAAGGAAATCCCCAAACCGGATGATGATATATATAAGAGTTGTATGGATGATGATGATATATTTTTTTTGGAACGGCAATTTGTGGCTACATGGCCCCTAGCCCAGAAGGCGTAGCGAGCCCACACAACCAGGTTGGGTCCAGCCCAGAAGGCAATGGCACCCTTCCCTTTACACACGCGGGAGGAAACCCCTATCGCCCTAGACAAGACTCGAACATGAGACCTTGCCTAGGAGGGTAAAACCTCCATACCATTGGACCAAATGCCCGTTGGTGGATGATGATGATATTAGCTTTAGCTTTGGGGTAATCAAAGAAGGTTTATGCTTATATGAATCTCAATCTTCGCCTTCCCCTAAGAAATGGGTAATGAAAAACGACAATGAATGGAAGCTAATGACGCGAGATATGGAGGATTGTGATGATGTTATACATTACTTGACACCAATGAAGGATTACGTTCCACAAGAGAGTTTCTTAAGTCATGAAGATCGTGTATGCTCGCCTAAGAGTGGGGCATATATTGATTCCCCTTTATTCGTGCAGAGCCTTGTATCTCCTCATGTTAATGTTATTGTTAACGAGAAACCACCCAAGAGAAAGAGACAAACATCAGAAGAGGATAACCCAAGGAGTGTTAAGGTGGGTTCTGATAATGATCATCGCTTCTTTTAGTGGGTTTTTTCTATTCTAAATTGATGACTATTTGTAACAATTATTTATTTGCTAAAGATTTTTTGATTTGTCAGTTAAATAAAAGATGATCCTTGGGTTCCTGAATCGACGACTGCCAGAGTTTGATGCTGTTGAAGGGTAAAGATGTTGACAACTCGCTGCACGTATGTATCAACTTTGCTTATCTGAATTGGAATGACTGCTAAAAGTATATCCCCCCCAACTTCGTTTATGATCTTATCTTCAATTTATTCTCTAATCGATTGTTAGTTGATGTCATATTTAACTTTTGTTTTTATGGTTTTAATTAACTGCTCTTATGTTGTTATTAAGTTTTACCTATTCACCATTATATTAACTTCAGATTAATAACACAGGTTTTTGGGTTTTCCTGGTTTTGGCAATGTTTTAATTACTCAAAGATGTTAATTATACAAGTCTGTCCCTTATGGCTGTTCTTAAACTCTAAACGGCTAAACGCGGACTTGAACAGTTCAGAAGAGTTAGGTTTGATTGGTTTAATTAGTGATAGGTGGTATCTTTGGAGCCTTTCCACAAAGAAAAAAAAAGATGGTATGTTTGGAAAAAAGTAGTTAAATGTTGGTTATAATTAAATGTATTCAAAAATTAAACAAAAAACACAAGTGATCACACCCGACCCGTCTTGACCCGGGTTAGTTTGACTCTTATTAATGAAATTGCACATTATGACCCACTTGTGTTTTAATGTAAGGTGCGGCCAGACCTTCTTTGGTCATGTGGCCAATAGGCCTCCAATTTGGAACGATAGTTTACCATCAGTTTTGTAAACGGCTGCTTTGAATAAGGCTAAAGAAACCCAATAAAAAGAGTCAAAGACAGAAAAAAGTATACAAGGTAAACAAACTTATATTATTTGATGTATTTACAAATAATTGTACCATCTATCTTTACTGTGTGAAACAGTGTGTTGAATAATTCGTGTCGATTCATAAGAGTCACCCTAAATCCTAACTGTAAAAAACGATATCTAACTGTCTAACCTAATAATGGTCTGGGCGTGAATTTTATTGGGCCTTAATTTACATAAGAACCATACTTAAATAATACGCAGCCATAATAAATATATACAAAGTTTTTGGACTGCACAAACCAAACTACTGCTACTTAGTTAAAAATAAAGTACTGGTTAGTTTATAACAACTACTGCAACACAAAATGAGGTATGATCATGACGTCAACAGTTTACCACAAGATTATAATTTCATTTGTCTTGTAAACTTCAATATGTTGATGTTGTGATCTTCATTTGAAGTGTTTCATGATTGAATTTCCATGTGAGCTTTGATGATGATGAATATTTGTCAGGAATTGTTCAATAATCTCATTGCTTTCGCTTGCTTCGGACAATGGTATGCATAATGTCCTATGTTGGTGCACCACCTATAACAAGGACTTCCTTTCCCTCATCTTGTACAGTTTGTTGCTTTGTATGCTGGTTTATCTTAAATTTTGATTGCCAAAAAGTGTTCTATCTTCTCCTTCCACTTTCTGAGAGTTTTGATGGTAGCCCATCTTACCAAATGCCATTGGTATGGACTCTAAGCTGAGGCATCATTTGCCTTGCAGGAGCTGGGGTGCTTGGCTGTTAATAATC
>BQNB010001427.1:98034-110534 GCA_026074375.1 Tanacetum coccineum | reverse complement strand
ACTTTGCTTATCTGAATTGGAATGACTGCTAAAAGATCCATGCTCTTATCTTCAATTTATTTATAATCGCTTGTTAATTTGATGTCATATTTAACTTTTATTTTATGGATTCATAATGCTCTAACTGTTGTTATTTAAGTTTTTACCCTCTTCTACATTATATTAACTTCAGATTAATAACACAGGTTTTTGGGTTTTCCTGGTTTTGGCAATGTTTTAATTACTCAAAGATGTTAATTATACAAGTCTGTCCCTTATGGCTGTTCTTAAACTCTAAACGGCTAAACGCGGACTTGAACAGTTCAGAAGAGTTAGGTTTGATTGGTTTAATTAGTGATAGGTGGTATCTTTGGAGCCTTTCCACAAACAAAAAAAAAGATGGTATGTTTGGAAAAAAGTAGTTAAATATTGGTTATAATTAAATGTATTCGAAAATTAAACAAAAAACACAAGTGATCACACCCGACCCGTCTTGACCCGGGTTAGTTTGACTCTTATTAATGAAATTGCACATTATGACCCACTTGTGTTTTAACCTGTTACTTAAGCCCATCATGTCTGAGATTCTAATGGATTGTAGGAAAGGCTCGTTTTATTGTAGGAAATAAAATATGAGTTTGAAGTTGGGATGGGATGACGTTTTGATTGAGAATTTTGGACGTAACGTTTATGCTTATTTAGCTATTTTGCATACATTTAGTAGCATGTACATGCCCAAATACACAATTAGTAGCATGCAAATTGTATGCTACGAAAATCTTATAACTAAGATATCCCTATGTAGATGAAAACACTATATAGCGTCTCAAACAGCAACTCTGCTTCTGATCATTGGACCTCAGCACATTCCAAAAGCCTTGCATTTGACCGTTGGAGACTTGAAGGTAAGCATATACTAAAAAGGTTAAGTTGACATCAAACAGATCAGCGCTAATCAGTTGTTGGCATCGAGCTGAATGGTTTAGGTTACTTAATGGTTTTACGGTGGTGCCACCGGTTTTAGCTGTCTGAATGGTTTGATTCTTCTTTTTGACTTCTTGTTTTCTAATGTTTATATTCAACTGTCCTGTCCATTTCTCAATTCAATTCGGACTTTTGAGTCCACTTGTAAATTAGATGTGAATAATTGAAGGTTCACAATCGATATTATGATTTTTGTTATTGTTTGTGATAATATGCAGATCAATTTTCTTTATCAATAATAGCATTTGAATGAAAACACATAGCTATGTATGCACCACATAATTAAAATTAAAGCCATCTCTAGTGATGTATTCTCCATGCACATTTAAAGCGGTATTCTTTAAACTTAGCCTATATAAAGCCTCATAAGGACATAAAAGTTTATTTAATTTATCAGATTATCAAAAACACATTTCAACAAAATATATATAGTGAGAGATAAGATTTTGGCTTTACTTCATGCATACTCATGTCTTGTTTATTTTGTCACTTGTATTATTATGGTTCGAGATCACAACTGCCAGTTCCCATGGCCAACAACTGGGTGCAGCACGAGGAGCTGCTACTAAGTGCATATATAAGGAGAGACAAGCTCTTCTTGATTTCAAAGCCTCTCTTGAAGATCCTAATGGCCGTCTCTCGACATGGCGAGATGAAGATGAAGATTGTTGTCATTGGCGTGGAGTCGTGTGCGATAACACATTAGGTCATGTCACAGGTCTTGACCTTGCATACAATAATCTTAGCAGAACGTCTCTTACAGGTGAGACAGTTAGCGGCGACGTTTACCGCTTTTTTTCGTTGCTTACTAAGCCTGGCTTAAATTACCTTAACCTTTACAATAATTCTTTTCCATGGAACCATTCCCAAGTTCATTGGTTCCATGACTCAGTTAACTTATCTGAACCTTGGTCAAAATCAGTTTACTGGAACCATTCCTGAGTTCATTGGAAACATGACTCAGTTGACCGATCTTAACCTTGGTTTCAATAATTTTGGTGGAAACATTCTTGAGTCTTTTAGTTACTTGCTGCGAGAAAAAAAAAAAAAATACAAAAACTATAGAAGCCCATTGTCCTTTCAAAAATTCTCTTCATTGGAACCTATTCCACATGGATTATGACAAATCTCACCAATTTTTCAGAAGGCCCACTCGCATTGGATGAAGTATTTCCCTTGCCAAAGCAATAACCTGTGTAAATACGATTAATATGGTCTCAAGAGAACTGTCGTTTTTAAGTTTAATTGGATTGTGACGCTCTCAGTCAGAGTCATGCAACCTGAATAAATTCCAGATCTGTCAACTCATCTTTCATCTATCGTTACCCTTCATCTCGATTAGACAACAATTCTCATCGTGTCAATAGTATCGTTGGCTGTGCCCCATTAACAGTCAATTAGGCTTTCAACACCTCTCTCTCATTCATAACAAGTTAAATTGGAAACTTTCAGATTTTTCGAAAAAATTGTTCGGATGTGGATCAGTTGAATTGTTGTTCTTGGATGCTACTGGTAACCAGTTTACAGGATCACTGTCCGATGAGATCCAAAAGTTTACTTCCCTGACACACTTGAACCTAGCTTTTAATATGTTAAATGAAACAATAAGTGGCAAACTGTGGTAACCTAATCCTAGGCTTCAAGAACATAAATTTATCTTCCTATATTCAGAAGAGGTGTTTAACATCTGAAAAGATTGGAAAGTCGCATCTTTTTAAAATAGATCTTTCAAACAACTCACTCGAAGGAGTTCCTTGGAATGCAGACATGTCAAACCTTTCTAAGAATTTGAAGTATTTAGATTTTAGCTCTTGCAAGCTAGGGCCTCATTTCCCCAAATGGATACTAAGAATGAAAAATCTTTTTCATCTTGATCTTTCTAAACAATAGCATGTACAGACACAGATATCTATAGAATAGCATAAGGCTCAATGTGGCGCCTTTCCGGATTACTTTTTTTAAATCTCTCTTTCAACAACATCAGTGGGAAATTACCAAATTTTCTATCAAATTTTTCCGTACTTCATTCAATGGATTTGAGTTCCAACAACTTTTATGGTCCAGTACCTGCTTTTCCGGCGGATATATATTTTATAAGTCTTTCCAGAAATAAATTCCACGGAATGAGCTATCATGCTTATTGTGCGCACAGTGTATGGAAGCGATTGAATTTCTTGATCGCACGGGCGGTAACTCATTCACTGGAAACCTTCCGGACTGTTTGTGGAATTTGGAAAAAGTAACCGTTTTTGTTCTAGGACACAACATGTTGTCAGGAACGCTTCCTCCTTCTCTTGGATGTTTGGGTCAACTCGTGACATTGTGTTTATACGACAACAACTTCTCTGGAGAATTGCCTTTGTCTTTTAAGAATTGCACCAAGTTAAACTTTATGGATATAGGGTCCAACAAGTTTTTTGGGAATATTCCTAATTGTATTGGTGAAAACTTTCAGGGCTGTATTCTCTTAGCCTAAGCGGAAAGATCAAACAAATTCTCTGAACCATCCCTTTACATGTTGAGTGGGGTAAGTGACATCTTCAAATTCCGTAGACTTGTCAGTAAACAGCCTTTATGGAACAATCCCCTCGTGTGTGAATAATCTTACTACCATGGTTCAGAAAGGATTCTTTGTGAAACAGACTGCACATCATTATCCATGGTCATTTCAGTCATTACAGGGCAGTTGCAGTAGAGTGACTGATGGTTATAATATATGTTGTATCGTTAGTTGATAATATGTTATAGTTGACGCGTGAAGGCAATTATTCGAGTGGCAAGGAAAAGATTAATGAATTTAGTAACACTCAGAAGTAGTTGAAAACCATTGAGATTTATCAACAACAACCTCAGTTCAGGAACAAATCCCATATGAACTTACCAATCTGCATGGATTGGTGATACTAGACTTGTCACTCAACGCTCTAACAGGAGAGATTCCACAAGACATTGGTCAAATGACGGAACTCTTAACTTTGAATTTGTCAAGAAACTTTTTTTCAGGAAAGATGCCATCAAGTATGTCCAAGATGGATTCATTGAATGATCTAGACGTGTCATATAATAACATGTCAGGGAAAGTTCCCTCCAGCACTCAACTCCAGTCCTTTGAACCTGCAAGGTTTAAAGGAAACAAGGGACTATGCGGACCACCTGTGACCAAAAGTTGTCCGGACGACGAAGAATTAGAAGCATCACCCACAAATGGAGAAAGTGATGGTGATGGTGATGGTGATGACAATGATGAACTTTGGAATTGGTTTTATATTGGTGGAGGCACTGGCTTTGCTACTTCATTTTGGATAGCATGTATCGCTTTATTTCTCAATCGTGACCTGAGACATGCTTTTTTGCACCTTCAAGATAGCTTAAAAAGCTGGGTTTGTATGAAGATGCAAGGTATTCATAGCTAAATTCATAAGGGTTGCACCTGCATAGTGATCTATGTTTTGTTTCATATTTCCTTTCTATAAAACTTCTAGTTTGTGTTAGATGTGTTGTTTCATCTAAATATTATTGTTCTTCTACTGACTGATACAGTAATTAATTTAAATCAATGGCACACACTAGAAAAGAAAGGGCTTAGGCTTCGAAAGGCGCCGGCTACCTTCTTACTGACAGCTACGTGCTGGCACTCAATTAGTACCGCTGGCACGTCACTCGGCTCCTCGGCTGACTTCGGTTGCAAAGACTTTCTCCTTAGGGGCATGTCTCAGCAACACAAAACGAGGGTTTCGCTCGTTATAGGACTTGACCAAACATCTCACGACACGAGTTGTCTTAGTGACTCTTCCTCTTTTCTAGGTTTTTCTGAGTGTGAAAACGGTAGATTTTGCATTTG
This sequence comes from Tanacetum coccineum, assembly GCA_026074375.1. Classification (NCBI taxonomy): domain Eukaryota; kingdom Viridiplantae; phylum Streptophyta; class Magnoliopsida; order Asterales; family Asteraceae; genus Tanacetum; species Tanacetum coccineum. Next base: position 105,730 of record BQNB010001427.1, on the reverse strand, counting down.
CCAATGAATTGGATCCGCCTCGATTCAATCAATAATGAGATTCTTGGCTAGAGAAAGGTTCTGTGACATGGACGCCCAGCCCAACTCGGTCGGTCGGTTGGCCCACCTAAGATATTCAAAAATGATCGATCGATTTGATCAAATTTGAAAAAGTCTTTCTCACTATTCAGAACAGTGGAGCTTTCGATCAAGATGTTCTCGCCTCCCCCATTTGGGCTCTCGCTCGAATCGGAACCTTTATGGGTAGGCTTTCGACTCAATCTAATAGCCTACCTATCGGGCGCCAATACAATAAAGTGATACGTGAATTGCTCAGTAGTGCTTCGCCACTACCATAGCTGGCGGAAATAGATTAATTGGTAGAGCATAGCCTTGCCAAGGCTGAGGTTGAGGGTTCAAGTCCCTCCTTCCGCTCTCGGCTTCGTCGTTTAGTGGTAACGAGTGTGCGCCCCTTTAGAGATAGGGGTGAGCAGCAAGCAGCCCCTTGTATAGGGTTCCAAACCTACCTTCCTAATAAGAAGAAAGGGGCAAGCCAAAACCTAGTCCTAACAAGTTGCTGGCTTTTCATCAGCCCTTGCGCGCTAGCCTTTTCCCTTACTAGTAAGGGGCTGCTAGTTGTAGCGCGCATTGTACTAGTGAATAGGAAAAGCGAATTGAGATTACTAATGACGGATGGAGGTTGAGGATAGAACATGTTCGGTCCCTCGCCCTTATCTCCTTCGCCGGAGAGACTGCAAATGATGGGAATCCTATCGATAAAGAAGAGGTATAAGCATCGCCTCTCGATCCAATCCGTCTTCCCTGGCCTCCCCAAAACACTCTTGATACGAAAGAGACCTCCCGCCATAGAGAAGAGATCTAAAGTCTGGGTCCCCTCGATCACCCTCCCTTGAAGCTGAACTGGTCGAGAGAGATGAACCCGCACCACATTTTATAACCTTCGAACCGAAAGCCCCAACTAGAGATGGAATTCCAGAACCTAAACCACTCCGTTGAGAGCTCCGTGACTCGTTCAAGGGAAGGTCCACCAATGATTGCCATTCTCCCCCTATCTGTCTCTTGATCCCTCATTCCACTAATCCGTTGTTACTTTACTGATTCATTCAAGGCATAGACTCCCTCTTTGTCTTATTAGCGCAGGTGTTCGTCAACGATGAAATTAAGACTCGAAGAAAGAGGGCTAGGCCCCGGGAGGGCTTTCAGGGACTGGGTAGGGTGGATTATAGAGCTAGGGGCTAAGGTTTGTCCATTGGGATTGGGCATGGACGAACCTCGACTGGGCCAGCATTGATGAAAAATGACAAAAGACAAACTTCTCCCATCGCATCATTAACCGGTGTAGGATGAAAGATCAGGTCCAGGATTCGAGTCAAATCGACCTTCCCTCTCATCTCAGGGTGAGGCAAGGAATTCAAGCAAATGTTCGTTCTTCAATATCTCAAGAAGTTGGATTAGCTGCTCCTCCGACCCGGAGTGGATTCTAGTGGAAGGGCAGAGCAAAGCCTTGCAGTAGGAAGGTGTTCGTTGCTGGGACGGGTTCAAACTGGACTGAAGGGAGGAGGAATTCAATAGTCCTCTCTTCCTGGGGATTCATCACTGGCTAGGGCTTTCGAATCAAAGCATGGGCATCTGCAACTAAGAGGGAGCAGTAGATCGTCGATGGAAGAGCCATGTCAGTCAATTTCTATTGGGACTTCTATGGATTATGGATTCGACTAGAGGGACTCCTAGCAGCAAACTAGTATAAAGGGGCCCCAGACGCAGGAGCCGCCAGCCGGATCGACCAACAAATGATAGGCCAGAGGGATGGGCTCATTCGACTAATCAGTGATCCCTGGGCCTACCTAACACAGATGTCCCTGAAATAGGGGATTGGTTGATCGGAAAGCTCGGGCAGGAGTAGGACATTCCATACAATTCCGATTCGCTAGCCTCTCAAATCCCATTTTTTCATCGGGGTGAATTCTAAGGTTCCTTATTCCGGTTGTAAAGCGGAAGAAGAGGGAGAAGGTTTCATTCCACCAGCAGCCCACGTTTCCGACCCGAAAGGAATTGCAAATGAAAGAAGAATCTGTGTGCACTATCCATGGAGTGGAGTGACTATTCTGAATCTCCTCTTCTCTATCTCCCCCTTTTTTGCCTTCGGCTATTACCGGCTGGCAACGCTTGGCCCAACATTGGATTTGTTTGAAAACAATACAAGCAAGGTGGCGTTCATTCAATCAAAGCTTTTATGCCCTAGCACTAATGACTCTCTTTGGAAAGAAAGGAATGCAGGGAACAAGTCTTTCCTTTCCACTGGTTCTTGAAAGCTCTCAATCCCCCCTTCTCCCATATTGATTCTCCCTCTCGCATCGGTTCTGCATCAGATAATGGGCCCATGCGCAAACTTTCTCTTTTATTGTATTGGCGCCCGATAGGTAGGCTATTAGATTGAGTCGAAAGCCTACCCATAAAGGTTCCGATTCGAGCGAGAGCCCAAACGGGGGAGGCGAGAACATCTTGATCGAAAGCTCCACTGTTCTGAATAGTGAGAAAGACTTTTTCAAATTTGATCAAATCGATCGATCATTTTTGAATATCTTAGGTGGGCCAACCGACCGACCGAGTTGGGCTGGGCGTCCATGTCACAGAACCTTTCTCTAGCCAAGAATCCCATTATTGATTGAATCGAGGCGGATCCAATTCATTGGCAAATGCAAAATCTACCGTTTTCACACTCAGAAAAACCTAGAAAAGAGGAAGAGTCACTAAGACAAGAGCTAGGTAAGCAAGCAAGAAGGAGAGGCTAGAAAAGGCAGGGGCTCTCCATCTCTAGGAACATTGTGTCCAGGATCTGGTAATCTAGAGCCTTGCTTCTTCTGGTCGGCTCGTATTAGCCTGTGCTTTATTACAGGTAGTCATTCCCCCGTTCCTTTAGTCTTTTCAACGGTACTTGAATCTTAAGTCGCGGTCATGTCTCGCCCCCCCGGTATAGTGACCGGTTCCATGTTTTCCCCGAATTTCATCAGTTCCAGGCTCAAGTGCCTGTTCATCCATCTTCATTCCAAAGGCGAGCATATCCATTGAGTGACTGTAACTGCTATCGTTTACAGTCAATAGTTCTTAACCAACTTTAGAGCTTTATAAAGCTTTAAGAGAGAATAGGGAGTAAGGGGGACCTTCGCTTCATTAGAAATTGGACCCAGACCTTCTTTCTTCTCCTGCGGAGCCCTGATAAAGTAACTGGCGGCAGGTTAGTACAGTTCTCCTGCTTGCGGATTTTTCCCTGCGCTGATTCAGGAGTCTTCTTCTTTAGTCTAGGATTCTAAAAAAAAAAGAAGCGGCTGGGCGAGAACAAGAAGGGGTCGTCGTCCGGCGGCCGTCTACTAAGCGAAGAGCCGCTCGCTTCCTTTTATTCGCACATAAGATGTGCAGGTAGCCTAGGGGAAGAGAAGCAAGCTAGCCCCGCCTACCTCCCATCTATATCTATAGGCGGCAATGGTAAGAGCTGGTAAGCATGGTAACTGTATCGGCGGCCGGGGCCGGTGCTCCGCGTTCTATCTAGGTTCCGCTCTTATGTACGCCCGGGGAACCTCTTCAATAGAAGAACCCGTGTGAGTGGGAAGGGATTGAATCATTCATTCATCTTTTATGTCTTCTTCCGTGATCCATTTCATGTCAACTCTAATTAGTTATAAAAAGGCCTACTTTACAAAGGGAACGTAGTTTCCCGGGAACCAAAAGGTTCCCGGTAACCGGCCGCATCGGCCCGGTAACCTTCGTTACCGTCAGCATTTGGTACTCTCTCGATAGCTTCAATAGTTCACTGAATTTGGTGTAATAAACCGCAAGCCCTTCAGAAAGAAAGAAAAAAACAGATAAGAAAGGTTTGGTTACGGGAACCAACGGTGAAGAAGGTTACCTACTTTCGGTGGACGTGGAGCCAACGAGTTCAGTCGAACAGCGTAACGAGTCTAAGGTTACAGAAGCGTTCGCCAACTTTGATAGGCATAGCATTGCAAGCAAATAGAGCAGAGAGCTTACCCTTTCTTTCTATTAGAGTCGTGAGCTTGTTGTAGTCGGTCCTAAAGGGAGAACCTTTCTGCTTACTTGCTATATCCCCGCGTCCTTGCACGGCTCGTTCTTCGCTTCCCCCTCTCACCCAGGCCATATGGAGTATAGCCAAGTGGTAAGGCATCGGTTTTTGGTACCGGCATGCAAAGGTTCGAATCCTTTTACTCCAGATTCTCAACAGATAAAACAAGCTAAAGAGAAAAAAGCAATAGAAAAAAGAGAAGGGCAAAGCTATAGCTAAAGAAATAGCTAATTCAGGATGATATAGCTCGACTGTTAAGGAAAGAAGAAAGAAAAGCTCTCTAGCCCAAGATTCACTGCGAAGGAACAAGCTAAAGGCTTCCGAAAGATAGTAGAGCTAGGCAAGGTCTTCTGTGAGTGAACGAGATGAGGCAGTGTTGTTCCGGTGCTTTCTTATGAGGATCGAGGCTGTGTTGTACCACCTGGGTAGGTGCTTTCTTCGCGAGTATGTCTGTTGATTGCGCAGTGTCCTATCTGCTCAAGTCAAGCTTTCCTGCAGGCGAGACAGATGCCGATTCTACCTCTGTCAACTACCTCTTTCTTTTCTCACTCTTTTTTCCATCAACGATTGCCACGTGAAAGCTCTAAGTCAAGAAGTCAAGCCAGCAAGAAAGTGAGAAGGTACGGTTTCATCATCCTAAGCTACCTCACCTCACTAAGTCCAGTCTATGCCCCCGGATAGAGACAGGGTGAATGCTTTGGTCATACTAGATGACGAGGCTTACCGAAATACCTTTGCCGTAACTCAGAGAAGGCCGCTCAAGCAGAATCCGAATACGACTCTCGCTAAACAAGAGCTCTTTACTGCTAAGTTGATCACAACTTCAACAACAAGAAGAAGACGACTATGCTAGCCCGCTGAAAGCTTTGAACATTTTCCTTTCTCGGGTTCCTAGCTGGTTCTAGGGTTCGAGAATGCTGCTTTCTATCGATGTTCACATTCAAGCGTGAGTTAGTTTAGAGTCGGCAAGGGGAATCAGTGAAAGGGCTGTTTAGTCAACAATCATGACCGTGGGAACAATTTTTCGCTTTATAGGTACCACGAAGCTACTAGTCATCGCCTTTGAGCTGAGAAAAGCATTTACCTGGAGTTGGCTATTCCTTCTTCAGCAAAGGAAAGATGCCTTGATACCAAGACTAGCTGCGTCTTTTTCGACTAGTGAGTTGTTGCCGTCACTGAACTCGGGCACTGAAAGACCTTTCGAACTATAGTGGATCAAATAGCTGCTTATTCTTCGGTAAGGAAGGCTGTTCGCCAGGTAAGGCCTTGGACTGCTTGTTCGTAAGTCAGTACAGCACTAGCAATAGCTTTTTCAGTACAATGAGTCCCCTTCTCCACGACAACTCAATTTGTCCGGTAAACTACTAGGGGCTCACCATGATTTAGTAAAAGGGAGGGGAGATTTGCTCCTCATCCGGGGGTTCATTTCATTCATTATGAACTCAAAAAGGTCTTAAAAACTTCATAGAATTCAGGATCGGCCATTTCATTTGTGCTTTCAGCAAGTAGGCGACGCGAATCTATTTCTATGCTTCAATCGGATACCAATTGCTTGGATGCGTTTGAAGCCTCGAGATGACTTGCAGAAAAAAAGCTTTCTAGGTTTGTCTTCTGTCTCCGTAATAAATGGTCCATTTATTGATGGGCGAACGACGGGGATTGAACCCGCGCGTGGTGGATTCACAATCCACTGCCTTGATCCACTTGGCTACATCCGCCCCTACCCCCGCACAGGTTTCAGTCTCTATCTACGATCAGACCCTTTCTGAACTCCCCTATGACCGCTATCAAAGAGAAGCTTTTTCTTATACTATAGTTGCAAGTCTATTGTTCTCTTTCCGAATTAGGTGAAACAAAGCTTCAAACAAAGAGGTTGGGCTGTTCACTTCATTGATTTGACTTCACTTTACTTAAGATTAAAGAGAGGGGCCGGGCGGGCAGTAAAGGCTCATTTAGTAGACAGCGAGCGAGCAGCAAGCACCTACTCCTATCAAAATGAAAAGCAGCAAGCTGAACTTGAATTGAAGAAGCGAGCCTCTATCAGAGAAAGGAAAGCCGTTGCGCGTTAGCGCATCCGTTTTCTTGCTCGTTAGCGCCCTTCCTTCAGCTGGCTTCGCCTTATCTATTCATCTCTTTTTTCAAATGGAGATTTAGGGATCTCTCTTGTTCATAGATCTTGAAACCAGACCTATCCCCGGAAGAACCAACACTTAAAGGGTGTAAGCAACGGAAGGTTCTCACCCTGTCCCCGACATTGTTCTCCGACGATGTCCCCTGGGCGAAAGGGGACACCATTCTCTTTCTTTCTTCAATCGTTCCGATCAGGACAAGTGGGTTGGTTCGTTTCGTCCTCCTATCTACGCAATTCTCTGTCTTCGTTCGTGATCATGTTGGGCGAAAGGTAGTTGTAGAGGAGCGGCTGTGAAAAAAGGGCTCTTCCCCCCTTTCCATTGAAGTAGGGAGGGCTTCCTTCCCCGCCATTCCGGCCTATTATTGATAGGGATTTTACCGATGCTGAAGGTAGCTTGCTTACCAAGCCACCCACTTGAGAAGCTGGTCGCTAGAAAGAAGCGACGAGGAAGCGAAGCTGTCTACGAAGCTTTGCTTCTCCCCCTGTAGTCGTAATACTCGGCTCGTCGCTACTTTGATTCAAAAGGTAACCGGTGGTTCCCGACTTTCTCTGGTTTCCGCAACCGTAACCATTTTTCCGATTACATCAACTTTTTTTTTGAATAGCGATACGCTCTAAAAAAAGTGAAGGATAAGCAACCATTCTAGAAGCGGTAGCTTCCCGCCTCCTTCATTCCTACTGCCTCCTTCGGTGAGAAGTTCCCTTCCTTTTTCTTTTTATAAAAAAAATGACTGATTGGTCTGCTCAGCAAACGTACAAAGTGGACCGCTGTTTGGCTGACCCCCTTCCTCCCATTCGGGTTGGGTTGACCCAGAAGTACAGTAAGAAGGAATGGAACCGCTTGAGAGTCGTCTGAAGTTCACACTTGGGTAAAGACGACTGACTTTGGAAACGGAACACGAACCAATTTCAGCTATTCCGGCTTCTTATTGAGCGTAGCGAAATCAAGGTTTATGAGAAAGTCGGCGAAGTTTCTATGATGTTCTACCTTTGCGTAGTCTCGGTCCACAGTGACAGTGGAAGGCTCCGCACCTGAGCCTCGTTAGACTCAGCAGAAGTGTAAGGTGTAAGTGAAGAGAATAGAAGAGATGAAGTCCGCCCCTTAGCCTAGTCTATATCCACAGCTGACGCAACTCCGTACCGACGTCTCACTACTACTTAATTAATTAATTAACGGCTAAACTTTTTCATAACCTGAGCTTTCCTTAACCAGTTGACCTTACTTCGTAACCTTAGCCTCCCTTTCTTTATAGTTCGACTAAGTGACTTCGTAACCGAAACCGACTTTTTTTCTTACTGTAGCATAGGCCTTCGCCACTTCAAACGGGCGCTTCGCCCCTCTTTTTTTTTGATTAGAAAGAGCGGGGCCTTACTTATTCAGGGGGGTGGGGGAACCGTAGGAAGGGGGGACGAACCGCCGAATTGACATCTGAAATCGCCAACATGAACACAAACGAAATCTTTAACACAAACGAAATCTTGAATTT
>BQNB010001427.1:80534-93034 GCA_026074375.1 Tanacetum coccineum | reverse complement strand
CAAAGGATTACTACATCTTATAAGTCCGAGTTGCCCTAACAACCTGCTTTAACTGACTTATGTGAATGAGGGCTTCAAGCGAACCTACTTCGACTTCTTAGATGAATTAATTCAATAAGATCAGGACTATCCTTTCAACTTCACAATCAGATAGCGATCGACTTTTTATCCCATGGCCCACTCCAAGAAAGAGGCAGGCTATGAAGGCATACGATCTGAGACCCTTAACCTAAAGCCAGTAGGGAGAAAGAGGCTCTTAAGTTCTGCTAGATGCGAATAACGCATATCCAGTAAGCGATTGAGGGACGGCGGCGAAATGCTACCCTCAGAATAGTAAACCGTCTATTGATTCCGACCGGAATTACAGACATATCTACTATAGAAAGAGGTTGGATTCCTTGTCCGACCATCCTATCCTCAAAGACAGCCTTCTAGCTCTTACCCTTCTGCCTTTCGAATATCCCTTCCGACTTCTTCATGCTAGCTCTCCAACTGACTGTCTTACTCCAGCTTTCATTTCAGTTACTGATTCGCCTATCCCTCTCCGCCGGTCAGCTAGTTTTTGATTCCTCTATCTAGGCCACACATTCATTCTAAGACTTTCACCAGCAGGGGCTGAAAGAGAAAGAGCAGGGGGTTGGTAGGCTTAGCAGGCCTCGAAACCTACAATATCACCGTATGAGCGTAAGTATCAACCAATTAAACTAATAAGCCCCTTCGGATCATCTCATGCAATTCGCTCACTTCGGAAGAGCGAACGGAAACAGAGAGTCCCTATGCTCAAATCTGCTTCTTGCCTCTCCCAGGAATGAACAATGGAAAAATCAAAAGATTATGATATATCTTTTTGTTTATAGATAATATAAGAATGAAAATTATATCTATTATTTTATTTCTATAGAAAAATGAAGTGAATCAAGATTCTATAAAAAATGATGTGAAGCAAAGCGGCCCCTTTCGCGACTCAAACTGCCGGTACGCTTTCCGGCTCGCAACCGATCAAGCGGGCGGAGGCTCTCTATTTGCTTGCAATGCCGGCTCTTCGCCTTTAGTTAGAAGTAGAAGTAGAGGGCGCCGTTTGCCCCACACTTCAGAAAAAGTCAAAAAGTATGGATGAAGTAAGAAAAAGTACATAAGGAATGAGAAAGAAAAACTTGGTTACGGGAACCGAAGGTTAGGCCAACTACTTTAGTATAGCTACACCTAAAAAAGTGTATTCCTACCCTTTCCCCTTTCTGTCAATGTTGCCAATTCCCAGAAGACTAATGTACCCTCGTGTATACAGTTGTCCAACTACTTTCTTCCTCCGACTTCTTTAGCCACTTCCTCCGGCTTCCCCACTTCTGCATCTTCATAATTCGGGAAGCTGCTTCGTGGCGAAGCATTTAGCAATGCTAGCAGCCTGGTGAGGGCTGGCTGTCTGGGGACATTTTAAGGTAGGGCCTGCTGGGCTTGCTTATCATTTCCGGTTCCGGGCTAGTTTTCGCAAAACTAGACCTCCACCATGGATCACTTGGAAAGACGTTCGTACGTTTGCTAACCCCTTATCTCCTCCTACCCTAGAACTCTCTTGAATCGAGTAGTGAAAGCTCAGCTAGGGCTGTTTCCACTCTCGCGATGGATTAGCGGAGAATTGCAATTCTGATATGATTTCTTAAGAAAACCTCAGTGGGGCGTGCCCAACCAAAAATCCAAAGCGGCCCAATGAAAAGAGACCCACCCTCAACCTCTCTCATTTATTCAGCGAAAAAAACTACATAACGGGGGCCCTTCCGTTAAGAGGTAACGAATCGACTTTTTTTTCAAGGGGATCCCTTGCACGACCATGTCAAAAGTCGAAACAACTTGTATAGTCCCAATCCTATAAAATAAGTCATTTCATTCTTTTTCCAATTCCAATGTAAAAAATATTATGGCGGAACCCTTAAGCCGCACAACTCGAGGATTTTACCGCGTTCTTTTAAGTGCGAAACATCTTTTTGGAGAATTGTTCCAAGTCAAACTCCCGACCTTTTTTTGTCGTCCTTTTGAAAGAATTTTCTCTCGAATGACTTTTGTAAATTTCCCATTCATCTCCGTGATAAAGATATTCATTTGCGCTATTTATTTCATTTTATGAACGTGCAAAAGTGGTTAATAGCTAGATCCTTTAGTTGTCCTTGCTGCTCCGCGTTGAACTCGTTCATGGCTTTTCGAATGGAGTCTTCCCCAAGTACGCCTTAATCTGGTTCTTAGGAAGTGATTATAATTATTAGAGCCATTGTCGTTCTCTCAAGTTCAACGTTGATCAAATTCTCTGCCTGGAATTTAATCTGTGTGTTCAGAGAGTATGGGGGGGAAAGCTCATTTAGACTAGAAAGAAACCTTTCCCCCTTTCTAAAAGCGGCTTTTCCGTGGCCCAAGCGCAATTCTGGATCTTCTGGTTTTGTGAGCGCATTCCGCCGAATCCCATGCTCAAAGGAAGATCTGAAAAACGCAGAGTTTCCCCATACTTAAAAAGAACGACATCATAAGTAGGAAGGACAACCCGATTTTTCTGAAAAAAATCGAGACAAGCCTCTAGATAGGCCTTCGCCCCCGATGGAGCCCGCGATTTGTGCCATTTACCTGTACCCAACACATGCGAGCCCAGAAACATAAAACAACATAAAGATAAAAAAAAAGACCTACGGCGATCAGTATACAAAATGGTTATGTTACCCTCTGCACTTCAAGAATTGCGAAAGACATTTCTTTATATCCTTATAGAGCTCTCCCTTGTTTCCTAAAAGAAAAAAGTTTGAATATAGTAAGACCCTGTTCCGAACATTTCTAAAAGTAACGACAAGTTTTAAATTTGAATGAAGGCATTCCTCCCTCACATGCATTTGCAACAGATTCATACTAAGACCGGTAATACCCATAGACACGGCCATTCTCGGCATCTTCCCTGTTGCCCCTCTTCTCAAAGCCCTTCGAGAGTCAATAGATCACTGAACACCACCGATTCTCATAGGGAATCAACCTAGCTTGAACAAGCTGGTAGTCTAATCTTTCATATTCCCCCCCTTTTCTACGGAACGCACCTAGGCAAATTTCTTTCAAACCGGGTGGACCCAAGTCCTAAACTCTCATACTAATATATATTCCGAGTTCCTTGAAAAACAGAGCTGTATAAACAGTCAGTAGAGCTTTACTAATGGATTCACTTCTTGCTAAGGAGAAGAGTTGCCTTCTTTTCAGATTGAAATTCCTCTCTGGGTAGGCGACGCGAACTATTTTCCTATTCTTCAATTCGGATACCAATGCTTGGATCTGCTGCTTCAACTCGTCAAATGCAACCGTCTGGTCTTGGGCTATATGTTGCAAGGGTGCTTAAAAGTGCACTATCGGCAATCACATTGATTATTACCCATCCATCCATTAGACCGTTACCAATCAATCATCCAACTCCCTATCTCATCTTTTTCAAGCCATTTTTATTAGGGCACACTCTGACCACGTCAACCACTTACGTCATTTCCATGAGCTTCGGAGAAGAAATTGAAGTGCCCACCTGAATAGAGGTGTCCATCCCTTCCTTCAAGATGCAAAGGCCACCAGCTTTAGCCATAGGAAAACTCCTTCACTCTAATCGTTCGAGTGTAATCCCTATTGTTCTTATCACAGATGTAAAACGAGCAAGGTTCAGGCACCGGGCCGAAGAATAGTAGTCATTGGTGGTCAAATCTCAGGAAAAACTTTTTCTATTTCTATTCTCCTCCCCCTATCTGAGGCAATCACTAGAACATGCGCTAAACCTCATATATCCTCCTTGATCGACCCTTATTTCGGGCAATGAGGTTCCAAATCCCATTAGATCTGCTGTCTGCTCGGGAGCGCAACCAGACTGGAGGTTTCATACCCGACGGGAATGAGAAAGGTCGGAGTTAAGCATAACGCCTTATCAGGAAAGCTTAAGCCCCCTGTCGGAAATCTTGTGGCCACATTAAGTTTTCCCAGCTCTCAATCAAACGAAAGGAAGGGCCCAAACCGTTTAAGGAGCCATATTTTCCAATAGCAAGAGGTCATTCCCAAGCAAAGTCGGAAACACGTTTACCCATTTCAACTAGGGAAGTTTTCCAAAACTCCAATGTCGAAATGGGAGATCTTCCATCTTTGAATTACATGGTAGGTAGGGGCATGAAAATAGAGGCAAAGAATTTCGAATCTCCGCTGCCGAACTTCCCCCCCCCCCAAGACAGGCAATGGTGTAAGGGGAAAAACAGATAAGAAGGTGAAAAACAGATAAGACAAGGGAAAAACAGTTTCAGAAATGACTTTGCTAGGAGTTAGGACCTTTCATCCAATACATGTCTGGGGATTTTATATCCCAATAGAATGCTATTTTTACCTGGAGGTCAAAACCACGTTAAGGGGGGGGAAAATTAATAAAAACCTTTTCTTTAAACCTAATTTTTTCTATAGCTTAAAGCATGAGGGTGGACCCTTATTTTAGCTTGCCTATAGCAGGTATTAGAGAAGGATGACCCGCATGTGGGTGAAAAGCCTCTCTAATAGCGGAGAGTGATAGTACGATGGATAGGTCTCATCAGAGGTTCTTGGCTGTTTGCAGCTGAAATCCGTTCGGGAGTCCCGTGGCATAAACAAAGAAGGATTTGAGTCTGAGAAAGACTGTTTCCCCATTTTCATACGAATAGTGAGAAATCTAAGAGTTTATCCAGTTGGTGCATAGAAAGAAGACCTTGACCTCGGTTTCCCTCAATCGAATAGATCAATTCTGGATTTAGAGGCCAGTAAGCCCAGAACCTGCAAGTGGGAGCCTGCTAGCAAAGAGAATGTTAGTGAGTCTTAGCTATGATCAGACGAATGATGTCAAAGACCAGAAAGAAGAAAGAGGAAAATGAGACATTCAATCATGATTTAGCGGGGGCAGTTAGACGATGCAAGGTATGCTTCAGAAGGCCTAGTTCAATCTGAGAGGTTTCCCATGCTCTCGCTCCTTAGAAAGATTAGGTGATAGGATACGCCGACCTTTAGTTAGAAAGAGCCGGGTGACCCCCTATCAATCTGCTTTCGCCGAGCTAAGCCCTCCTTGCTTTTACTAGGGTTCCCCATGCCTTGAAGAGGTTAGAGAGGAATAAAAAAAATAAAATCCGGATTGAAGATATGCATAGATAGTCTAATCAAGAGGATTAGGCATGAGCAACAAAATCCTTTCAAATATGAAAAGAATAGATACGAAATCCGAATCAAAAAGAATAGATAGATCAGAAATCCGGATGGGAATGATAGATCAATCTGAAAGACGAGGCATGAAAGCTAGAAGGCAGGATAGGTATTCAGACCAGAAACCTGGAACCCTTTAAGTGATTCCTTCTATGGAAGTCAAGTTCAGTAGAAAGTCCTTCCCTCTCTGCTCCATTCTTTCCTCCCCCGTTCCTAGCTTAGCTCACACTATGAAGCTCGAACGCAATGAGCCTCTCCGTTCCACTGAGATGGCTGCTTAATGTCCCTTCTCAAAAGCCTAATTCGTTCGCCTATGAATATCATCCGAGAAAGTCCGAATTCATTCGCCTATAGGTAAGCCGGAAAAAGAACTGATGATGGTTCTTCTCCCCTCGTGTCTCTATCTATAGAGCAGACGCCTTGTAGTCCATATAGAGTGTCGGTACCCTATCCTTTCTATTAAGAGAAAATTTGGAACAACCATTTATATCCTATTTACAATAGTGAAATTCAATGATGTCAGGCTAACTGAGCTACTAACCCAATGGAAAGCCATGTACGTACAGAAGTAACCTCCCGAACTCTTTGCGTTGATTTTCTTTTACAAGTGCAATAAAATCTCATGGACAATAGCTTTGGGAAGTAGTAATTATTTCATCCTTACGGAGAGAGAAGAGTCTGACCGCCCTATGACGACCATAAGGCCCTTTCTACTTTTGGAGATCTTCCTTTCATCAGCGTGTATCGGTTCAAGCAGTTGTTTAGGACTTAGCTGTTTAGGAAACTGGAAATTCCTTTAGTTTAGTAAGATAGCTCATGAGTGAAGCTTTTCAAACCATTCCTTAATTTCATTAAGGGTCAGGTAATAATGCCTTCAGTCTTCTCTTCTTTTTATTCTTTTTTTTTTTTACAGGGGTGTAAAGATCATGGCGAAGTAGCTAGACCCCGCAAGTAGTTTTTTACTTGCTTAACTTGAAACTAGTAAGGGGAACATTGTTACTAACTAACCTGTATTTAATACCATAGTATGAATAACTTTCTTCCTCTTGGCGCATAAGCACTAGAATCGAGGGGCTTTCGAAACGAAGTACTTGCTTCTTTCCTTCCCCCACTTAAATCGGAATCCTCCTTCACTCACAACAGAAGCTTTGGCTCGACCCAAAGAACTGGGTCCCTGATAGAACTTCCCTTTTGAGGTAATAAGGAGTGATTTATTTTAACTAAGATCGATACCACGCTTGAAAGAAGACAATAAGAAGAGAACCCGAACAAAGACAACTAGCCCCTCCCAGAAAAGAAGGGAGGATCTTGGGATCTTTCATTCCTAGGGCCTAAAGACCGGCTTCGCACCTTCTGTCTTCGTCTTTCTTGCAATGTAAGTAAGTTAGTTCAATAGAAGCCGGATTTCTAGGTGAAAGCTCAGTTTAGCCAAGCCTTGAAAGTTGAAACTATCCATGAGCTTGGACGAAATCCCTTTTTATTTTGTGAAAGCTCAAAAGTATGAGCGAGTTAGGCGATAATTGTGTCTAAGATTAGACATATTTACTTTAGGGGGATCTGAAGATGAAGGGAACCCACTTTACCCTCCCCCCAACCCCATTTCCTTCCGGGTGCGAAGATATGAGAAATTCCCGACATATCCCCCCCGATTTAGATAAACTGCGCCCGTGATCAAGCCCTCAGTAGAAAAATTGATTGGTCAAAACACCAGAAAAGAAAATGTATTCCAGAGATAGTGGAATTGAGGGATCTCTACTTTACGTACCTCTGTAGTCTTAAGAGAAAGTAATACACTCAGTCTCACAGTTGGTGGATTTAGTGGAGGATCTAGGGCCTTAGCCCGAAGCCCATAGAGAGAGGCAAAAGCCTATAGCACTGCAGGAAGACCAAGGTAAGGTCTCGATCGATTATTTTAAGTGTGGGTCATCACCTATTTGATTCTAACGGCCAATAGCAGCTAAATGAAATAGCATGATACTGGGGATGCTTTAAATTACTAATATAGAAATTGAAATCAGATAAAGATGCCTAGTCTGCGTTGTTAGAATCCATTGGAGAAAGACTTGCTCACTTCTTCATCTGTGAGATGATAATATTTTCAAAATTTTACAATAATTGGATTGGACTAGATTGGTTCACTAATATAATGATATAATTGAAGTTCAAGTTATGGACTCATTTTAATAACTATTTTTCTTTATGTCTTATCAAGAAGCCCAAAAACTCTTTGATCTCTTTATACTATAGAAGGAAGAGGAATTCCTGAGCTCTTTCTTTTCCCAATTTATTTTCGAGCTTGGCGGAAAAAAAAAAAAAAAAACCTCCCATCAATACTTCCTTGCCTATCCCATTGACAAGAGTTCTTTGGAGGGAATCATAATTAGTACTCTAACCCCTTAGACCCTCTTGCATACTTTCGATCTATCAAGGCTTTCATCGATGCATGTCAAGGCGGCTCCTCATATAAAATCAGGAAAAGGATCTGAATCTATATAAATAGCCCAGAAAATGACAGCCATCAAAAGGCCTAAGCCCATATTATAGCCTCGGTCTGTCCAAATGATGTTCAGCGGTCTCTTCTCTACCCAAGTAGCTGTGGCCCATAATCCAGGGGACCTGAAAGCAGTTAATCATGGCTCATAGATGTGAATTGAGAAAGCAAGCCAAGTCCATGCAAGAAGGCCCGCTGGATCTATCCAAATGAAAAGCCAGCCAAAGGTGGCTCTTCACATGAAATCATGCAAAGGATATGCGCAACCAGTCAATCATGCTATGCATACCTTCCAACCAATCGGCCAATCACGCTATCCTTACCTTTCAACCAAGCCTTTCGATTCCGCTTCTGCAGCAGTATATAATCTCGGTCCCTTACCTTGATGCCTACAGCTCAACTTCTTTTCCAGTGATGTCCAAAATCTGCAAAAACCTCTGCTTTTTCTACTTTCTTTCTTCTTGGTCTCTTCCCTTTCTAAATGGCATCGCGGCACCACGACAGAAGCGATGCTGCCCCACTAATCCGCGAAAAAGGGCCCGCTTTCTTTCCCTCCAAAAATGCCAGTTCCACTCCTCATGCCCAGCAAGCAAGCATAATTCTTTCCGGAGCCGGTCCTTCATTCAGCAACAGAAGTCCTATGGTTCAAAGCGCCTTTGTTTCCATCCGCGCGAATCCCCTCCATCACTAAGGCGCTCTCCGGCTTTCGGAGCCTCGCTTGCATCCCCTTATATTGTGACCTTATTTTCAAAAACTTTGATATTTTATAAAAGTAATAAGACTAGTCCCGATGATGGTGAATGCCAATCTCGCTTTCTAATGTTATTGTCATGTTGATGCTAGTATAAAGAATAGAAATCTCAAAAATTTTCTAAAGTCCCATTCTTTAGAATTGTCCTTCATCGTACTAGTGTAAACAAACTCAATTTCTGATTGTTACTCAAAGGAAGCGTTGCACAGCCTAGGTTTGGGCCACCATCTCTCCTCATTCTGTTTCATACGATATAGGAAGCACCAATGTTAGACAATGGCTTTCCAGAACAGAACAGACGCCGTTAAGGCCAAGTAAGTCAGTCAGTTCAATGTTCATATTGGGGTTGAAGCTCGGTAGCTAAGGAAGTGGGTCATAAGTAGGCTACCTAATCGCAATTTCAAGATACTTTTTTTTCCATATCGTAGCATCTTAGAATAGGGCTGACTTTCCATTGAAAAAGACAATGCAAAAGAAATGGACTAAGAAAAAAAAAAAAAAAAAAAACTCGAAAGCTTTTGATAACTAAAGAAAATATATGATAAAGGAAAACTTCTTGTGGAGCCGAATGAGTCTCATAGATATCTCCTTTAGCACCTAGCCCAAAGACTCCCATCATGGGTGAAAGCGCAATCACAACTTCCAATCTCCGTGCTTAAAGGGTTTTTCGGGTTTACTTGCTTTATTTTATTGTCTTTTCCTTTCTTCCCTTCCCTCGCTCCAGTGAAAGCTGTCCAATCGGTCCTAACCAATCCTCTAGTGAAGAGTGAATAGGACGGGTAAAGAGAGCGGGCCTCCGTGTTGGCAGAGGCCATTCAAGGTATTCTGAGCAGGAGCAGTAGCAAAACTGTAACTTTGGGCGGCTAGCATTTCGACCTTAGGCAAGGCCAGAAGTCCATCATTTTACAACGGCAAACTCTATTCCCTTTTTCCAATATTCTTTTCCGCTCTCGCTTCCATAACGATTTTTCCTATCTGGATAACCTCATTTGATCTCAGCAAGGCCCGCTTCACCTCAAAGGGGCTTGAGAACTATAGCTTACAAAAGAAGGCGTAGCGAGGGTTGGTATTGTTGCCAAAGGCCACTTCCATCTGCACCTTCCCTTCTAACATAAAGAACTTTCATAATTCTTCAACTCCTGCCTGTCTATACCGAGAGAAAGAAAGATGGCTACCTTCTCATTTTTTTTTTATCTGTCTTTAGGCTGGAGATAAGAGTCCTACATCCAGCTCATAGAGGACGCAATGACTCAGATTAGCTACTTATGCCTGTTCTTTTCTACATTAAGATATGAAGGCTTCTTATTCCACAACAACAAAAGAACTTTTTCACTCTTTCATATACTAAGGGGATTTTCACTCGGAAAATCAAATGTTCCTATAACTAATGAAATCGGTCCATATCCAAGGTTTCCAATGTACGAGATATGTAGCAGAGTCCCAACGAGTAGTATTAACCGAAGAAATCAATTATAGACACTAAAACAATAATCCGCTCTTCATATAACAAACTTTGGATTAGCGATCCCCTGTAAACTTTTACGTAACTCTTATTCTTATCTACACCATTCACTTCATTTTTTCACTCTTGAATTGGTCAACGGCAAATGAAAGGAATATAAGGGAAATGGAATTAGAAAGTCGGCGGACGACTAAGTATAGGTCGGCGATGTTTTCGTTCAAAGCAAACCTCCAAATTTTAAAATGACCTCCTTCAGTAATCTTACACTCTTCCTCATTAAATGAGGAAATTTTCTGCTACTGGTTTGCTATTAAGGTAGAACCAAGCAACTGTAGCACTCCCCTATCGCTGACCTCTTTGCGACTTGCTTGATTGCGCTTACGAACCCAAAGCAACCTAGTGCTCTCCGTTTTTGGAATAAAAGTTCCTATCGATTAGAGCAGACGTGGGTATAATAGGCTTTTGGATTGGGTCTAACGCACCTTGGTTCTAGCAGCACAACATCTCCATAACCTTCCTTCCGTATCCGAGGTGGGCTCTTTCATCGGCCTCTCTTGGAGTTGCCCGAGTGAAATGGAACGCTCTTCATTCGCAGGCAGTTACGGGGACTTTGCTTTTAGCTTTTAGCCTTCCTAGCTAGCCGACAAAGGTCGAACTTTCTTACTTCTTTATTGAAAGCGAAAGAGAAAACTGACTTACTCCACTTTTTTATTGAAAGGGTATAACTAACTGGCTGGCACCTTACGAAGTAGTATACTTATTTTGTTTAGTAGTAGGAGGCTTCACATACTCTTACTACTCGAGAGATAGGGTAGCACCCCCCATCCCGAAGTGACGAAGATGAAAAGTGCTTTTGCTAACTCTTTCTCGTCTTCAAAAAAGTATCAAAATGCAGTTATATAAGCTATCACTTTTTCAATTCAAGATCAGCTCATCGAAGGGAAAAGTGAGAGTATCAAAATGCAGATATGAGCATCGATGTATTAATAATTTGCCTAGTGAGAAAGCCAGGAAAAGACATACAAACTCACTCTCCCAGAGGAAGGCAAGATTGATTAGGAGGTGGGGCAACTAGCTAGCCTTAAACCCCCAGCAAGCCATAGGGGTAGGCGGAAGACTTTCTCCTCTCGCTGCAAGAAAAGCCCTTTTATCGATCTTGATTATATGCCGTAGTACCTACCCCTCACCTGGCCTGCGAGGGGCTTCAAAGGCTCACAATGCCCCTGTTAAATAAGTAGGACTTGCCTGCATCTCCCATTCCAATAGCTAAGCAGCTAGCACCTTTCCGGCCTTGGAGTTTTGTACTCAGCAGAGTGCGTGATGGGACTCCGGGGACGGTGCCCCCCCCCCCCCCATTCCTCTGTAGGACTACGGCCCAAGCCCAAACTTTTAGACTGAATTGGGCAAGCAAGTTTTATAGACGCCTTCGCAGCCCCTACTTCAATTAAGGGCAGCTTTCCCTTTATTATAAAGGGGTCCCTAGTGCATGATATTGACCCAGCTCTTAAGCCTGAGCTGCTGCTAGCCTCTATTGGGTTGGTGTTGGGTTAGCCCTTATAAAACTCGCCCGTAGTTTCCTTCCTCTCCCTTCTCTTCTGGCTCGATTCTCTCATCTCTAAGTTTTATCGTCTACTTCCATTCATCACCGCAATCATATACGATATTTCTTTCTAATAATAGAAAGCATAGATCTTTAATAAGTTGGCTACAATAGTCACTTTGAAAGTCGTTAACCAAAGCACCATCTTTTGACTGTCCTTCTAAGGGAAGGAGTAGGAGGCTCAACTATGCTAACTTACTAGAGATGAACGGCCAAAACAATTTCGGCTTAAGTAAGTGTTTTCATTCCTTGTACCACAATCTAAGTTGCTCCTAAGGCCGCTATCTAGCCTTTCAAAGATGACGTTTTTTTTGCCAGCCTTGAGTGTTATGCTTAAGGATCTTAGCATGCCAAAGAGCTTATTAGAAGGAGTCCAAAACTAGCTCGACGCTAAGTGCTTTCTGGAACTCGGCTATGTGCATGTGGCCGGCGAGGGAACTGCGAAAGTGGTTAATGCCTTTTCCTGATTTCTATTGGGTAGTGTTAAGTAGGTGATTTAGAGGAGCCCTCTATCGAGATGGAAGAGGGAAGTAGGGCGACAGCTAGTTTTCTTCTGGTGAGTTGCTTCTCGCTCCTCTCCTTTCAGTTGAGATCGGTTCGTGTTTCATAGTGTTCCTTCGCCCTCAGCTAGTTGCCTTCATAGCCTTCTAGCCTTCAAGTTGCCTATCTATTCATAAAGGGAATGCGACTTTCAGATATCTTTCCCTTCAGGGAGAAGAGCGGAAAATACAAACAAGCAATCCTAGGGAGAGGGGAAAAAAAATGCGCGTGTGGACGACTATCTAGCCCGGATTTTCTGACTGAAGAGGTGTGAGAGAAAACAACAAGCCCTATCCCCCCCTCTACATAAGAGAGTGACAAACCCTCTTAATCCCTCAGCGAGGGGGCCCCCTTTGCTTGACCCTCAACCGTATGGTAGAGCTTCTTTTCTCGTGTCCTCACCCTCAGCTATGATTGCCTGCCTCACCGATCAAATAGGACCGGGAAA
>BQNB010001427.1:35534-73034 GCA_026074375.1 Tanacetum coccineum | reverse complement strand
TGCAGATTGTCATTTAAATTCAAAAAGCCAAAAACAAGAAGTAAGTCTGTCATTTGCATTTGCACTTTCTAGCTTATTTTCTAAACTTGTTTTCTTAACTTTTGCTTATTTGAGTCATTAGAGTTGAGTACTTAATCTGTTTTTAGTTTTTGCTTTTTCATTTTGCTTATTGATTCCTATTTTAAGCTGCTAACTTGTCATTTTCTTCAAAAAGCCAAAAAGAATAGTAGTGTGTCTGTCAATTTCAATGGCCCTTTTTCTAGCTTATTTCTTCTCCTTTGTGCTTAATTTCAGTTTATTTGTGTTCTTTAAGTGTTACACTTAATCTGTTTTAGGCTCTTTAGCTTTTTCTCTTAGCTTAATTGGTTTTAAAATTAGTTTAAAGTTTGTAAAAACCTCCTTAGCGTTGTGTTAAAGTCTGTTGTTTTTAAGATTTTAATTGATTTTCAGCTTATTATTCTTGCTTATTTCTTTGTCCTAAGTGCTTATTGAGTTTAAGTCTCTATCTGTTTTCACCTGTTAGCTTATTTCTAGTGCTTAATGTTTTTTAATGTAGCTTAAAACTTAGGTCAGAAGTCCTTTTATAGCTATTTTTTGTCAGCTGTCTTAATGCTTTTAAGTCCTGTTCAACTTATTTTAGTTGCTTATTTTCGGTCTTTTATGCTTATTGGGGTTCAGTAATAATCTGTTTGTAGCCTATTTGCTTGTCCATTTGCTTATTGTGTTTAAAAAGCCAAACAATTTAAGCTTTGGTCACTTAGTTTAAAAAACCAAGTCTGTCACTATTATTTGCTTATTTCTAGCTTATTTTTAAGTTTTGTAAAAAGTTCCTTTTTTAAAAGTTTGTTATTTCTGCTTATAGATTAGTTTTAAAAAAAGTTTTATCAAAAAGGGAAGCCACAGGGGTCGAACCTGTGACCTCTTAGTTTTTTTTTAAAAAAAGTTTTATCAAAAAGGGAAGCCACAGGGGTCGAACCTGTGACCTCCCCTTCACACACCCAACATTTTAACACACCACACACTACCAACTGCCCTGAGGTCTTTTTCATTTACCATTCTACCCCATTTAATATTTAACCCCTTTTTAGCCCTTTAAGCCAACAACCCTATTTTGCTTATTTACAGCTTATTCCAATAAGCTGTGAGACCCAACTTATTTTTCCTAGGATCAGATTAGTTAGAAGTACTTTTCTTGAATTTTTCAGAATTTTCCAAGTTAGTTTAATATTTTTAATAATATTTTTAGATTAAATCAGTTTTTAATTCATAATAAAAAAATATAAAAGTCAAAAAAATATAATTCTTTTTTCTTAAATTTTCTTTTATCATTTAGGACATTTAAAAATTAAATTTGCATTTGTAGGGTTAAAATTTGGAGATTTAGGTTTTTAAAGCTCGGGTTTTGATCCCGTTATCGTTTTTCGTGTTTTAACTTTAATTGCTTTCGTTTTTAGCTTGCTTTTATTTGTTCTTGCATATTAATTGTAGAAATAGAATCAAAAAATCATTGAATCATTCAATCATGTGATCACGAACTTAATCACGATTCTCAATTCACGCCTCGTCAGGAAACGACTCGGGAAGCTTTTGAATTTTACTTTGGTCAAAAGTAATCTCTTAGAAGCCTTACGGAATACTTACTCTCTCTTCTTAATTGATATTTTGATTTTAATTATACATATGTATATTAAGTTATATATATATATATATATATATATATATATATATATATATATATATATATATTATTTATATATATTATATATATATATATATATAGGGTGAGGTTTTTTTCAGAACCAAACTAATGTACAGAACTGCGAGAACTAATTTAAACCATTGATCAAACTAATCAACGGATGACATAAGTGATGACACTTTTGTAATTACCTGAAACTTGATGGCATATTTCAAATGGCCAAAAGGGTAGAAACGGCAACCCACATTCACAAACAGTTTGCACCATCATCTACACGTGTATATCCGCTTGATTTCGTTTTTAGCTGTTCTTTTAATTAAATTATTTTCTTTTTCCTAAATGCAAAAAAATTCTTATATTTAACATTCATGTTCTCGTATTATTATTTTTTACATTATAACCAAGATGTGGATTTTACGTAATGATTGTTTGTGTCTAATCTAGACTAATAGAGCCGTATTGTTCCTGTGCATATTGTATATCAATTTAAAAGTAATTCCTTAATTGGTTCGTGTTATTTAGAGTGTTTACGTGTTATTAGATTAATTAGTTCGTAGTTGGTTGTGTCGATAATATCGTTTTAAATTTTTTTTAACTGGTTTGCATGTGTGAATTTAGTAGGATTTTACATCGTTAAAAAAACACGATTGTTTAGAGCACAAACAAATGTATTACGTGTGTCGTGAATCTTAATTGTCATACATTATGCGTATTACAACATAAAATACCATCACTACATTTCAACAAATGTTAGTTTATTTTTATAAAAAATAACGATTATATACATGTGCACAAGATGTAAAGTTAAGTTATACAATTTCGGCAACAAACAAGATTTGCACATATGCGCCGGCCAAAATATTGCTCCTTCGTTCAATATAAAAACACTCCTGTAAGAAAAAGCTATGCACATATGCACTGGGTATAAATATTATGCTCTTTACATAAAACTAGAAGCACCGTTATACATGTGTGTCGGGTGTAAATTTTTGTACAATCCGAGCAAGAAACGAGTCATGCACATATACCGGGTGTAAATTTTTCTACAATCCGAGCAAGAAATGAGTCATGCACATATGCACCGGGTATAGACGGGTGTTTACATCCATCTAAAAATATCCTTATACATAATAGTATAATACCCACATGCGCACAAACATACTTTTTCTGTGATGATTTTACAAAGAAAGAAATTCTTAATACTGTCGCCATGATAACCCATAACATACATGAATGGCCTAAAGAGTAATTTTTCGGTTAAAAATACATTAGAAACACTAATTGAAGCAGAAACTATTGATTATTAAGATGTTCAAATATAAAAAAAACATAATATTGTTAGACAAATCCATTTGAGCTTTGTATAAAAACGTGAAAACCTTAAGGCTTTTATTATAGATGACGACAATGTCACCAACTTTATCAATGATCAAATAATTCTTATTTGCGGATTATTTTTTTCAACAAATATCATTTATTTAGAAAATGAAAACCATGAGTTCATATAAATAGAAAAAAATTACCATACAAACGTGACCCACTCCAATATTGATGTTACATAATAGAAAAATTAATAAAAACTAAAATACCCACCTTTTAACATGATCATGAGATCATCCATTGTTGTTGCACTTAATGTTTAAGAATTCATCGCTTGTTTGTGCAAGCCAATTTAAAAAAACAATCAAGCATTTCTTTGTGTTTTTCATGTTGCCGAGATGAAGAAAAAACAATTTAAGTTTTGAATTTTGACGTGAATAAATCAACTTCCCATAACTACTTCCAAAAATTAAGGATATATATTTAATATTATAAAATCTGAATTGCCTTTATTGTTTGCTTGCTTTTACGTGTTTTTGCAATTATATTTGTTAGAAATAGGAAACCAAATCAAAATATTAAAATATTCAATCACGCGATCACGAACGTTACCGAATGTCAATTCACGCCTCGTCGGGATACGACTCGGGAAGGTTTTGAATTTTACTTTGGATAAAAGTAATCTTCTAGAATCCTCGCGGATACTTATCACTATACTATAATTGACTAATCCTTATACTATATATTATATATACGTATCGGGAGGAATCAATTTTTGGCGCCGTTGCCCGGGATGTGTGTTATGACTATCGTGTTTCGTTCGAAGATTAGTGTTTGAAGACCCTTCCTCGTGAAGTTATCGCTTTTAATTGTGAATATTTTTTTCTTATTATAAACATATAAAAATACAAAAATATTTTACACTTCTATTTTTATATTAAAAATTACTGATTGTTAATTGTCGTTTCGGGTCACTTTTAGTAAACAAACTTTAAGAGAGGTATAAGGAGGGTCGATCCTACGAACTTCGACCCGAAAGGAGAAGGTTTTTAAAACGCTTCGCGCTTACCCGCTCCTCCGCTTCTTTGTGCGTTTTCTAGAGAGCTACCGTGCACTAATGCCGAAATTTGCTTCAATGTTTAAAAAGCATCCTTAATTAACAAGAAAAATTGTTTGGACTTAGCCAAAACACCGGTGAATAAGAATTGTTCGGCGGTTATCCTAAAAAAGTTGCCTGAAAATTTTAGAGACCCCGATAAGTTTCTTATTCCATGTGATTTTCTGGAGTTAGTTGAATGCTTAGCCTTGGTCGATCTTGGTGCATGCATCAACTTGATGCCTCTTTCCATATGGAAGAAGCTCTCACTCCCTGAACATACTCCTACTTAAATGATTCTTGAATTGCAGTCGATACGATACCTAGGTCCATCCGGTCATTACCGAAGAGATCTTTGTAAAGTAGGAATGTTCATTTCCGTCGGAACTTCATTGTTTTGATTATTTTGTCGATCCTCGGGTTCCTTTAATTCTTGGGAGACCCTTTTTAAGGACGGCACGTGCTTTGATTGATGTTTATGGTGAAGAATTAACTCTCCGAGTTGATGATGAAGCCATAACATTTAAAGTTGGTCAAACTTCGAGATACTTCCTACAATTTGATGTTGTTATCAACGGAATCGAAAACGACATCATCGGTACGTTAGCTTATGAGGAGTATGCTCACAGAAAGTGCTCGGATTCTCGGATAGTTTACGAGTGGCAAATCCCATCCGTCATTAGATAATATCCTTTCTACTTCTTCACCCTCTCTAACCTTTTGGACGAAGGTGACTTTCATTTTGGAAGAAACGAACTTGTCTTACAAATGATTCAATTACATCAGGGGAATTTTTGAAGAACGCCTTTGATCGGAGGGAGTCCTTCTTTCTACTCGAGAACGTTATTTACACGATGCATAGATCATCTCCTCTACCTCCGAAAGAACTTTAATCTTGGAACTTTAAAAACAAGTTTTAAAATAGTTCTATTGACGATCCTTCGGAGCTTGAGCTCAAGGATCTACCTTCTTATCTTGAGTATGCATTTTTGGAGGGTACCGATAAACTACCTGTCATAATTGCTAAAAACTTAAAAGAAGATGAGAAGGTCCGAATTCTTAAGGTTTTAAAGTCACACAAGCGTGCAATCGCTTGAAATCTCTGATATTAAGGGCATTGACCCTTAATTTTGTACTCACAAAATATTAATAGATGACTCTAAACCGGCAATTCAACATCAAAGACGGGTTAACCCAAAAATTCATGAGGTTATCAAAAAGGAAGTTATCAAACTCCTTGATGTCGGATTGTTTATCATATCTCCGATAGCCCGTGGGTTAGCCCCGTTCATTATGTGCCTAAAAAGGGTGGTATGACCGTAATTGAAAATGAAGATAATGAGTTGATACCTACTTGATTAGGTATGGGATGGCGTGTATGCATTGACTACCGAAAGTTAAATGATGCCACTCGTAAAGATCATTTCCCATTACCGTTTATGGACCAAATGCTCAAAAGACTCGCGGGAAACGAATACTATTGTTTTCTAGATGGTTTCTCGGGATACTTTCAAATTCCTATTGACCCGCAAGACCAAGAGAAGACCACCTTCACTTGCCCTTATGGGATGTTTGCCTACCGACGCATGCCTTTCGGCTTATGTAATGCTCCGGGCACGTTCCACAAGGTTCGCATGATGTCCATTTTCCAAGACATGCTCGAGGAAAACAATGAGGTCTTATGGCGACGATTTTTGGGTCTTCGGGATTCTTTCTCATTCATGCCCTCCTATTTAGACTCTAAATGTCAAAATGTGCGATAGACATAATTTTGTTCTATAATTTGGTAGAAATTGCCATTTTTATGGTTAAAATAGATGCATTGTTCTAGGAACATAAGATTCAAAGTCCGGGATTTGATGGTCGACAAAGCTAAAGCTTGATGTATAGCTAAACTACCCTCATTCGACTTCCGTAAAAGGCATTCGAAAGTTTTTTAGATCAAGCCGGGTGCTATAGTCGATTATTCATGTTTGTCTCTAAAATAGCCCGGCCGATGACCCGTCTTCTTGAAAAAGATAACCCTTTCATATTCTCGAAAGAATGTATTGAATCATTTAATATACTTAAGAAAAGTTAACCGAAGCTCCGATTTTAGTTTCCTCGATTGGGACCCTACCATTTGAAATTATGTGTGATCTAGTGAATACGCTAGTAGGTGCAGTCTTGGAAGGCTCGTCTTTTTTAAGACCAAATATTTTTCTGCCGATACACTTGCTTAGTAAGACCATGACAGATGCTCAAGCTCATTACACTACTACGGAGAAAGAATTATTAGTCGTGGTATATGCTTTCGAGAAATTTCGGTCTTATTTAGTCTTATTTAGTCTTGTCGAAGACCATAGTGTATACGGACCACTTGGCTCTCAAATATCTTCTTGCTAAGCAAGATGCTAAACCAAGATTGCTTCGGTGGATTCTCCTACTCCAAGAATTTGATGTCATTATTCGTGATAAAAAAAGGAGCGGAGAATCTAGCGGCCGACCACGTATCAATACGAAAACTTCACCACCAAGATGTTCTGAAGAAACAAGGAGGAAAATTACCGAAACATTTCCTCTCGAAAACTCTTGTATGGTTACCTCTTTCGTGGTTATTCTAGTACCCCATGGTTTGCCGACATTGCAAACTACCATGCGGGGGAATTTTATTGTGAAAGGGATGTCGTCCCAACAAAAGAAAAAATTCTTTAAGGATGTAAAGCATTACTTTTGGGATGACCCCTACTTGTTTAGAATTGGTGTGGATCAAGTGATTAGACGATGTGTTTACGGCCAAGAATCTGTTGATATCCTTACGGCTTGCCACATTGGACCCACTGGGGGACATCATAGCGCCAACTGCACCGCTAAAAAAGTTTTTGATTCCGGATTTTATTGGCTGACTATTTACCGAGATGTCCATGACTTGGTCACACGGTGTGACGCTTGTCAACGTCAAGGCAAAATCCGCAAAAAGATGAAATGGCCCAAAATGCAATTCAAGTATGTGAGATCTTTGACGTGTGGGGCATCAATTTCATGGGCCCGTTCCCGTCTTCTCGATGGTGAGTAGAACATGTACCATTCTTGTGGACGTTGTTACTTCATTTCTAATGGGTTTGACATCAAAAAGCGCTCACCACTAACGCATTGCCCGTAGTTTGTTTTGTAAAATTCTTAGAAATCTCTCTTTGCCTGATTTTTGGAACTCCTTGTGCTATTCTTAGTGATCGCGGTACTCACTTTTGCATGACGACTTTGCAATGGTCATGCTTTAGTATCGGACGTTACTCACCGTACTTTCTTTACCGGTATTGTAGCACCCCCAAAATGGGTCGCAGCGGAATAAGGATCGGGGCGTGTTACTTCAAGATCAACAGCACAAGATATATATAAGAACGACACAAAAGTCGTTTAGATTGATACATTGGATTTAAATAAAAGACATATTACAAAAGCTTATAGCTTTACTTGTTCTTTGTTTAATATTACAAAAGATGACATAGATTTCCCAAAACATGATGCACATAAATCTTTAACCTGTTTGCAATCCAAAAACCATAATCCAATGCATCTTGGCCCTCGTTGCCTATTGACCTCCTTGAAAACATTGCTTATTAGTCAAACACCAAAATGTTGTGAATTTCATAGGTTTATGTATTTTAAATTATGCTGGAACGCAAGATCTTTCCCGTGATGTACAAACATATGCCTACAATATCCGAAAACCAGATTACTGTTGCACTAAGCTCATGACACTGAAGCTCAACCTATATTTGCTATTTTAGCAGTTATTTTGCCCGTACGTTGTTGTAACCCGCCAAAACGTCTAAGTACGGACATGGTCAACGTTCGTTCCCGGTGTGATGTAATCACCCAACGGGGAGGTTAATTCCCTAATAGATCATATTATAACATTAGCGCCTTCGCATAATGCAATTTTAACAAACTAACTTATGCAATTGACAGTTAATGATAATGGCGCTCAGGAGGGTTATGCTATTAGGCAAAAACATATTCAATATACTTTAAACCACTTGCGTCCTCAATTTATAAAACAAAGAATGTTATTTACCCACAAATAATAGTAAATCGTACACTGTAAAAGTGGGGATGGCTTTTGAACTCACCTTGAGTACAGATAGTCTAAATAATCACAGTTTAAAAACGTCACGCATAGACGACTTAAATTGCAACTATTTATATTAAGGTACTTATAAGTAACGAGTTTACATTAATTAATAACATTGGTATATTCTTATTGCTGTTTAACATAGTACTATCGCTCGGGCTATCATATTAAAGAGGTCATTGACATGACGTACGAGGGTTAGGGACACTTTTAAATCGTTAAATCCAACAACTCGTCGATACGCCATCCGAAGAGGATCTAATTTTGAAATCCCTAGTATTATAGCACTTTGATAACACTCATTATTCTATATAGCATATTCAACCGACTAATCGTTTTAGTAAAATAATCATTATAAAGTGAAAAGTTTTAAAATATACTTTTCGTAAGAAATGACCTATTTGGTCGTTTTAAGGTCAGGTTGGCTCGCGGTTTCTTACGACCTCGTCTTCGTTGTAAGACGTATTGTGATCAATAATATTAACTTTTCATGTTTTTGTTATTTGCGATGAATAGTGATTTTACTGTTCTCGACAGCATCGTTTGTCGTTTTTTGGGTT
Source organism: Tanacetum coccineum (assembly GCA_026074375.1). NCBI lineage: Eukaryota > Viridiplantae > Streptophyta > Magnoliopsida > Asterales > Asteraceae > Tanacetum > Tanacetum coccineum. The sequence continues at coordinate 64,245 of BQNB010001427.1, read as the reverse complement.
TTAAATTACGCGTAAAATTTGTAAATCGTTAATAACTTATGCGTTTTAATCCGATTTGTTAGTGATCCCTTCGAGTACGTATTTGTTATTAAAAGATTGTATTATATTATATAAAGTTGGGTCCGCTGATGTATAGTACTTTTATGTTCATAGGTTATAAATTTATTTTATAAGAACTTTACTTATCGAAAATGTCGTAAGTTTATTCTTTTATAGTTCCGTCTTTTAGCGATTCTTTCGAGTATAGTCCGATTCTGTAATTAAAGTTATATCCATGTATTAGATGTTTTTGTAAAAATAAAAGTTGCTGTTTAATGAATAGTAACACTTTTATAAAAAATAGTTTTATATAAAAAAAAAAAAATAAAAAAAAAAAAAAAAAAAAAAAAACAAAAAAAAAAAAATAAAAAAAAAAAAAAAAAAAAAAAAGTATTTATAGTCGTAAACTCGTAATTAACGTATCTTTTTCGTTATAAATCGGTTTTTCGACCGTTTCTTATCATTTTGGAATCGTCACGAGACGTATTATTATTATATTATATCAAACCCTCTATAAGGAATTCGGATTTTAAATAGCCCCTAAGTATTCATATGTATATCTTTATAAAAACCTGTTTTTATTGTATTATTTGTTTAGTTGATTAACATAGGAATACCCTAATAATATATGTAACATAGTGATACGCTATATAATGTTCTATGATAATCCATATCTTATAAATTTATTGTAACAAAGTTTATTAATTTGACTTTCCATTATTTTTCATATGTGAAAGATTAAGAATCTTATAAACACCCAAATTTAACCTGAAACAGTTTATATTAAACCATATGTTAACATACCTTTTATATCTCATTTCCATGTTTATATATAACCCATATGACATCAAGAACTATGTGCATAAAATCAATAAACCATCAATTATAACTCATTTTACATATTAAAAAGTCCTTAGTGGTGATTTAGCCATAATTAACATATTACACATAAAATAATGATAATAAAAAGTATGAAGGAATTAGGAAGACCTTAGGGATGATGTATAAGATGAGAAATAAGTGCTAAACCCGTGATTAGATTCAAAACCAAAGCTTACAAGCTTATAAACCCTAGATGTCGGTTTGAAACCTAGAATCTTTCCTTTCTTCATAATACTTGCAAATATGAACAATGCTTGCAAACACCTTAGTATGCCTTAGGATTGATGTGTAAAGGGTTGTATGGATTGTAGAAAAATTTTGTATGGTTTGATTATATGAGCTTATAATGCCGTGAGCTATAAGAGAGACAAGGAAAGAGTTTTGGTGATTTATGTTAAGTGTTTAAGAAAGAAAGGAGTTGCATGCATGCTATCATCATAGTCAAAATATCTAACCTAACCTAACCTTGGTTACTTTTAACCCTTGGCACAAGTTAAATTTAACAAAGTGGTTCATGGTGTAAGAGATGGTTCCCTAGATCTTTCTTAATATCTAGATATTATGGACAAGTTGTAATTCTTGGTCCTATCATCAAAAATTTCGGCACATATACATATATGTGATGTTATTTTGATTATTTTGGGTATTGGGTATAATCGTGGGTATTCGTTTAAGCGTAGTTAGGTTTTGGTGCTTCCGGGTATGCCGAAACGCGTTTTATCGTGAAACGTAAGCATTTTATGTAGGGGGGCCAATTTTAGAAATCATAAAAAAATAAGTGAACAAAGTCATTAATTATCCATATAATAATCATATAACACTTGCTTGATGTAAACATTTAATTGTTTAATGCCCGTTTACATTGAATGATCATTTTTAGTTTACGCGATTTAACTTAACGTTTACGGTTTAAGAGTAAACGCGTAAAACCCTAAAAATAAATTGTAAATTACATAATGTCATACAATGACCTAAAACACGAGGTGTTATAGCGTATCATCCACAAACAAGTGGACAAGTGGAGGTTTTAAATCGTGGTTTGAAACGTATATTGGAAAGAACCGTAGGTGAAAACCTTGCTTCATGGTCTGACAAGTTAGATGATGCTCTATGGTCCTTCCGTACCGCTTTCAATACACTCATCGGGTGCACTCCTTATAAGCTAGTGTACGGAAAGGCTTGTCATCTTCCTATCGAACTTGAACACAAGGCCTATTGGGCCTTGAAACATTGCAATTTTGACCTCAAGACCGCGGGTGATCACCGGAAAGTTCAATTGAATGAATTAAATGAACTCCAGGATCAAGCCTACGAGAACTCTTTAATCTACAAAGAGAAAACGAAGAAGATTCATGACTCCAAGATTAAGAACCGCGTTTTCAACGTTGGTGATCAAGTTCTTCTCTTTAATTCTCGATTAAAGATCTTCTCGGGCAAGCTCAAAACCCGTTGGACCGGACCGTTCACCGTTGCTCAAGTTTTCCCTTATGGTACCGTCGAGTTATCTCAAACCGACGGGCCAAACTTCAAGGTGAACGGTCATAGACTCAAACATTATTTTGGAGGGGACATACCACCCATGGTTGTCCCGGTTCTCCAAACCTTCCCCATGGACAATAAACATTCGGGACGAGTCAAGCTTAGTGCACTCTTAATAAACAGCCGCTTCCGTTGGGTTGGCAACCCATGGCTTATCCTTATTATATTTATAATAGTAGTAATGAATAAGTGTGACGTGAGGAGGTTCGCCTCTTCTTTTCTCGTGTTTCATGTTTTGTGTTGTATGTCCAGGATTGCCTTGGATTTTGAAGACTCTCGTGCTCATGGTTTTGTCCTTCGTTCACTCGAGCCATAATTATGGGAATCCAATATCCTAAATCTTATCGACTAAAGTCTTATCTTTGAGCAATTACTTTTAATGGCTTTAGATTTTCGTAGAAAACCCTATTAAAAACATTGAGGACAATGTTCCAGTTTCTATATGGGGGGATTCTATCGATTTGATTATGCCCGCAGTCGTTGTTTTCACGTAATCCCGTTTTTACCACCAAAATACCAAAAAAATGAAAAAAATCAAATTTCAAAAAATATAAACTGCTGGGGGTAGATTAAGAATAAAATTTTGACTCGAATTCGAGGCGTGTTGGCTACTTAGCTTTGTCCCTTAACCTGTTTAAACTTGTTAAGCTATGTATTAGATTAAGCATTCACGGATCTTTTTATTAAAGATTTTAAATTTGCAATGAACATTAATGATAGAGTTAAATTATGGTTGGATTGTAACAAGGATTAGTTTTAGAAATTCTTAAGTGCTCATAAGTGTAATTTGTGGCTTTTTCCTGCCCCGAAGCTTTCTAAAGGATTAATAATACATGGCTTTTTAAAAATTAACTTAAAATCAATGATTTTTGAAAGCACTGTATTAATATAGTCGATAACAATTATTTTATTTATTCTTAAGTTCAAATTTATACTTAATATTTTCTTAAAAGAAATTGTTCTCTATATCATGGTCATATTAAAGTGTTAAAAAAAACTTAAAAAAAAATGATGGTAATATAATAAAAAATTGTGGGCTGATAAACGTTATGCCTCTTGCTGGTCACAATTCCGATGTGGCGCCTACAAAAATGGCCCATGTAAGAATAAAATCCAAAGACTGATTAAAAGTTTGATGCATTTTGCCGCTCACAACACCAATGTTGCAAGCCTTCAAATAGCTTGGTCGAGGGATTTTCTCGTTTAAAGGATGTATAATTATGTTAATGTAATATAAGACTCTGATTTAAGAATATAGGGAGGAAAATATCTTTTTCTTAAAATTTAATTATGCTTTTGAACTAAGGACTATTCCGTTTTAAGTTGTGATTTTTCTAAATGAATTGTTTATTTGACGGGAAGCCTAAGAGTTTTTAAAACCGAAGGTCCGTGAGTTCCAATACTATTCTATGTGGGGTGTCAAAAGCCTGGACACCTAAGCCGGTCTCGACTGGGATGTTGCCCAGAGAAAGTTCGGTACATGGAATGATCTCGCCTTCAAAATCATAAATCTTGGGTGGAACGTGAAGCATAGAAATATTACAATTTTCTTAAAAGGGTTGATCCATGGTTGAAATTCGAAAATACAGCACTTCACATAATTAATATAATACATTGTCGGGATGGTGATAAGTTTCTCAAGTTTAAAAGTATGAGTAGTGTTAGCATCTTAACTTATATTTAACGGTGATTTCGCTTTTACGCTTGGTTTGGGACAAGTGAAAAATCGAGGACAATGAATTTATCTTTTTGTGCATTTTAGGATTGAAGTGTTTCTTGTTCTATGACCCTAATGGTTATGAAAATAACGAAAAGTTTCCGGACATTAGTTGGTTAAAAATGAGAAGTTAAAAAAAATGATGTGAAAAAAATGTGGGAAAAATACAAATATATGTGTGGGTAATTAGTGTAATATTTAAAATGGTCATAAAATTAAACGGGGGGGCTTTTCAAGACTAACGATTCTTTAATCCCTTAGGATGAACACTTAGCTACTTTAATGAGGTAATTAGTCATGAGGGATTAAGACTCTTAGTTTTCTAAAGTGTTTACTTATGGCATTGCTGTTGAGGAACACGGTAACTCAGTTTTAGTATGGGGGATTTTGGTTATGATGCTTAATTACACATTCATCTTTCCTATAAAAATGAGCCTAAAATGAACAAAATATATCAAAAATGCTTTTGTATTTGTGTGTTTTATGATTTATTACTGTGCAGGTAACGGATATTCACTAAAGGACAAAAACAAAGCCAAATCGGACAAAACCAAGCACGGGAATAGAAAGAACGTGAAAAGTCAAAGCCGAAGATGTGTGCATCTTAAATGGGCCAACCCGCACCCAAATTAATGGGCCGAGTAAACCCATTGAGCTTATCTATTAAATCAAAAGCCCAAAGTCCATTTAATAACCAAACAAGCCCAACAAAAGCCCAACCATAAACCCATTAAATCTGTTTGCACCATTAGTCCCGGGAGGTTTTCACCGTTAGTCCTTAAGGGTTTACACAGTTAGTCCTTAAGGACTTACACTGCTAGTCCCGGACTTTTACAACAAAAGCCCCTACAATCCTTACACCCTAACATCTTTAGTCCCTTTATCCTAACTCCTGTTATCCCCAAAACAAACACACCCCTTTTCCCGCCAAAAACACTATTCATCTGTCACTCTCACCTCGACCCCTGCTCCAACAAACAAAAACCCACTCAACCCCACTCAAACCCCACCCCCAGATGATGCCAATCCACCTTGGCAATCCTATGATGTATGATTGGACAAGAAAGAATCAAGGGCTATTATGAGATCAAAGAAGCACAAATGAAGATCAAGGGCTTAGGATTCAGGCTTAGATGAAGCACTCTCTCATCCGCCTCACAGAAGAAACACACAAGCTCAAGACCTAGAACCTTCTCTATTCGGCTATATATAGAAGACTAGTTTAGTTGTTAACGGAATCTAGTTTTTTTATTGAGTGTAGCTTAAAATTATTGCTTATTTCTAGTTTATTGTACTTTTTAAAAGCCTTGTACTCTTTTTAAGTTTTAATGAAAGTGAAGTTTTTATGTTTAAAAGCTCTGTCTTAATTTTTACATTTTGTTTGAAAAAAAAACTTGATAAGCTCATATAAGCTCTTTTCTTTTGTTATTTAAGTTGTTTTACTTAAGCACTATAAGTTTTTCATAACTTATAGTGTTTAAGCTATTTTCACTCAAAATCACTCAAAAGCTCTTGTGGAAGATAAGCCAAAAAGGGAAGGGCTTATAGGTTATACTAGATTGTTTTCAAACAAGCTAAAGCTTGTTGATAAGCTCTTAAGAGCATTTATGCCCTTGTTTTGAGCAAAGGGCCTTGTAAGTTTTTACTTTTCATTTTTAGCTTATTTACTGTTAGCTTATTCTAATGTTTACTTATTTCTTATATTCTGCTTACTTATGCTTATTATTGATGTCCAATGCTTATTTATGCTTGATTGTAGTTTAGATCTTCTTTGTTTATGTTTTTATACAAAACTATCTAATTTAGCTTAAAAATGCTTAATCTGTTTGCTTATTAATAAGTGCTTATCAGTTGCTGGATTTTGCTTATTAAGCCTTAAGTTGGTTAGTTAATCATCTGTTTTTAAAAAACTTTAGCTTAAATCAGTGAAAATCAAGTTTAAAATGGATTTTGAATATTCAAAGGAGTGTTTGGGTTAGAGGTAAAATGGGTCTAAAAAGAGTTTATAAAATCTTTGGGTCATCAATCCAACTTTGTCAAGCTCTTTTAAGTTGTTTTAATCAGTGTTCAAAAGTTTTTAAAGTTTAAAATTAAGTTTTAAGGTTTTGTCTATAATCTCTCTAAATCTGTGGTTTTGAAATTTGTCTAAACTGTTTGTATTTGATTTTTGCTAAAAAATTGTTTTAAGGTTTTGTTTATGCTTACATTTAGTGTCTAAATGCAGTAGTAAAAAAGGTTGGTTAAGTGTTATTGTCAATTGTGGTTTTGGAATTAAAACTGTCAAAGTGTTTGCAAAAGTTTTAAAGCTTAAACAGTCATTTTTAATCTCAAATTTAGATAAGTTAATGTTAGTTTTAGGTTTTGAAATTGATAGCACAAGTAGTTTGTAGTATAAGCTCAATCTGTTTGAGCTTATTTTGAACTTTAGACTTTATTTGCTAGCTTATTTTTAGGTCTGCAATTAGCTATTTGTCATTTAGAATCCAAACACTTAGTTAAAACGGCTTTTTCTTTTTGCTTTTTCTAACTTATTCTTTAATCTTATTTGCTTATTTCTTTGTCCTAAGTGCTTATTGAGTCTTAAACTCAATCTTTTTTTCTCACTTATTAGCTTATTTCTTATGCTTATTTGTTCTTTATCTTAGCTAAAAAGTAGTGGCTTAACCTGTTTAAACTGTTTTTTATGTCTTCTGTCTTTAAGCTTTTCAGTGCCTTTTTAGCTTAATTTAATTGCTTATTCTTAGTCCCTAGTGCTTATTAGGTGTAGATAGTGTTCGTTTGAAGGCTTATTTGTTGTCGGTATTTGCTTTGTGTTTTAAAAAAACGCCAAACAGTTTGCAATTGTCACTCTTAGTCTTAAAAAAAAAGCTAAAACTGTCATTTTCAATCTGCTATTCTAGCTCTATTTTTAAGTTTTGTAAAAAATTCTTTTTTAAAAGTTGCTTATTTAGTCTTATATTTAGCTGTTTTAAAAAAGAAAATATAAAAAAAGTTTTACAAAAAGGGAAGCCACAAGGTTCGAACATGTGACCTCCCCCTTCTCACTGCTAACACTTTAACACCACACTCCACTGCCAACATGTCCTTGGGTCTTTTTTCGTTAAACCTTCTCCTTATTTTTCTTTTATCACCTTTTTAGCCCTTTAAGCCAAAAACCCTATTTGCTTATTTCCTGCTTATGCAAAAGTTGTGAGACCCACAATTTATTTTTTCATAGGATCCGATTAGTTTGAAGTACTTTCTTGAATTTTTCTGATTTTTCCAAAATTAGTATATTCATTTTTTATTATTTTATTTAGATTAAAATTGTTTTTAATTCATAATATATTATATTAAAAGTCAAAAAAATATAATCCTTTTTTCTAAAATTTTTTTTAATCATTTAGGACTGTTAAAAATTAAATTTGCATTTTTAAGGTTAAAATTTTAGAATTTAGGTTTTAAGGCTCGAGTTTTGAATCCCGTTATCGTTTTCGTGTTTTAACCTTAATTGCTTTCGTTTTTAGCTTGCCTTTATTTGTTTTTGCATTTCATTTGTAGAAATAGAATCCAAAATCAAAATCATTGATTATTCAATCACGCGATCACGAACTTAACCTCGATTTTCAATTCACGCCTCGTCGGGATACGACCCGGGAAGGTTTTGAATTTTACTTTGGTTCAAAAAGTGAATTTTTCTTAACAAACTTACGGATTTTCTTCTCTTATACTAATAATTTGGTATTGGTACTTTTCGTTTTTTATATTATTTATATATTTATATATATATATATAATATATACTATTTATATTGTTATTGTATTCAACTACCACCTTTACATGTTGCTTATTAAAACTATCTACACCGGTTAGTTAACCTCCGTCTAAAAGACCCCTTTCCACTCTCTCTTTAGGAGTGCATGATCCACTAGAACAACCAGTATAGAGCCAATCCTTTAGGAATTACACCAACTTATTTGTTTCGTTACACCTTATACACCTGTACTACCCTATTAGATTAAGTTTAATTTACAGTTGCATAGTTGCTTAAAGTGTTAAGAGTTTTGTATTTCAAGAGGTCTTGTGTCATTTTCCTATCTTTGGTTCGCGGTGGGGAAATTTTAGTCATCAATTGCATAATGGTGGTAATGCATAATTAGCTTGTTCAAAGCTCATGTGATTTTACTACAGTACAATTATGATGAAAACGAAAGACGAAAAGAATTACGAAGGACATTATCGGAATTATTATGATCGTGAAGATGATAAAACTACACCGAGATTTGAAGTTTAGTCAACAAAAAAATCAAAAAAATGAGAAAAATACAAAAAGAGAAAGAAAGTTTGAAGATAATCGTTTCACAACTACCGAAGGAATCATACGAAGGATCGATTATTCATCGATACGCCTAAAAAATCGACGATGTAAAGTATGTTCAAGTGGTAGATACTCGCCACTTGCCTTGTTAGTGTATGTAAAGTTATGGCGATGATTGGAGGAAAGTGATCGTTACGGGAACGCCAACTTAGGTTGTTATTTTTGATCGATGATCAAGACGTTGTAAATAGTTGTGTCTTTATCATGGTAACGGTCGAGAAATAAGTGTCTAGAAACTTGTGCTTTAGGCTTAATCTATTTGTTTCTTGATTCTTATTTAACAACAATTTACTTCCCTCTCACCTAATGATTAGCCTCTGGTTTTACACGAATGAGGAGTCATACGAACATGCATGTCTAAATCTGGCGGTTTCGGGCCATGTTTGGCATGTCTTGTTACATTGTTGGGTTATGACTTTTGGTGTAAGTTTATGAAGTTCCCTAACCTATTATCTTCTTCATCCTAACGTGGTTAAATTCGAACTGGGATGTGAACGAACACACATGTCTATCCTAGCGTTCCGGGTGGGTATGTGTGCCTTCGCTGCCTTGTTGGAGTGGTACTTCTGGTGAAACATTGTAGAATGATCAAACCGTATACCTTCCATACAAAATCAATTTTCCCTTTATAACAGACTTGTTACTCCTTTAGCTTAGTGGTGGAGATTGTGTATCCCTTGCAAAGCTTATGATAGAAATACTCGCACAACCCGAGCAATTTAACAGCGAATTAGTTACTTGTTTCCCACCATAGATGAGTTGAGTGATTTGATGTTTTCTTCTTCTTATTTCTTGAGCGGTGTTTGGTTGTGTACTTGTAATATATCAAAAAGCTGCTTTAAAAAAAATATCCTTTTAGGGTACATTTTTGTGTAAACTTCTAAAGGCTATTAGAGGACAAGTAGGATTTCAAAGTGGGGGGATATTGATGACATCAAATACGTCTATTTTATTGATACTTTTTCCCATGTTATTTGTATACATCGAGGAATTTTCGAAATTTCGAAGACGATTTTACCCTTTGACTTTTTGGGTCTGACTTGACTTCTTGACTTTTGGTCTTTTATTGCCTCGTAAAAACACTTACCGCGTGACCGGTAAATTTTCGGAACGTATTTCAAATAATAAATCATATTTATTATTATATTTCTTAAGTGGAAGTTATCTTTAACTTATTTGGTTCGAAAACGAAAAAGATGTATGTTATTTATAAGCTTGTTCTTATCAAAAAAGCCCACTAGGATCCACGTTTTCACAACTCGGACTTAAAGCATTTTGATGTAAAACGACATTCAGACATACTTTTTAGTTATTGACCGAGGGGGGGGGGAACCGGGAAAACATCAGAAGGTGGAATTGAAATTCCCTCCGCATGGTTCTTTGGAAACCGCACACAACGCGTACCGGCACAAAAATAATTAAATTACATTTAATTATCACGTTTTATTAAATAAAAATATTTAATAAATTTGTTATCATTTTATTTAGTAACGTTGTTAAAGACGCAAATATACGGGTTAAAAATGTATTTTTATTTTTACTTTCGGACGAGACATAACCGGGTTTCCAAACGAATAACAAATATCTTTATAAATGTTATAAAAATATTTTACGAATATTACTATCAATGCAATATAATTTTTCATGGAAAAAAATTATTAGAACACCATGGCGCTAAGTTTTGTGCGTTCGAATCGTTCCGTTAAGTGGTTCAAACGAAAGGTTCCCATATCCATATTTTTCCCAAAAAGTTTACACTTTTGGTCCTGAGGAAACAATTTTACAATTAACCCCCCATCTATAGCTAACTTGTCACATTTCTTTATAGTTTTTATTTATATATATTGTAAAATTATAATTTTAATATTCATTTACATTTATATGTTTATAAACACACACATCTCATTTCATCTCTTCTCCTTCTTCCCATTAGCCGTGCCACCCAGCCTTTAGCAGCCGCGGCCAGCCGACGGAGTCCGCCACCACCACGCCGTCGCCGTCGGAAAAGTTTTCGGCGGGACTTTTCCCGGCAAGACCATTATGATATCTCCCGCACATCCGATCTATACGATCCACCGAAAATCCTACGCACCCACCACCCCCTCTCCTTTGGTGGCTATCCCCCAACGACTGCTACCATAACACCATCGTCACCCCACCTTCATCACCATCATCACCCTCATGCCATCCTCGATCACCTCACCATCGCCGTCGCTACCACGCACCACTAAAAAGGGTGCGTTTGGTTTTAAATATTGCACCAGAGGGTGCGTGTGGTTTTGGTCTCAACCGCACCAAAGGGTGCGTGTGGTTTCAGCCATGACCTGTTAGGGTGCGTTGGGTTTATATGGAATAGATTAGGATCGTTTGGTTGGTTAAGGCAGCTAGGCTGCGTTTTGGTTGTAGTAAACAACATATAAGGGGGTGCGTTTGGTTTCTAGCTGTTCGCGACAATAGGTGCGTTGTTTTGGTATCGGCAGCCAAAGGGCTGGTTGGGTCTTTGGGGGTTATCAAAATTTAGGGCGGATATATGGTGTTGTCGGGTCAGTGACCCATGGGGGGCGTGGGGTTGCGAGGTCAGAACCAGGGGCGAAGTTCGAGGGTTGTGATTGGTTGTTTTAACACCATAGGGGGCGTCGGGTTGTGAGCGGCAGCAGCTAAGGGCTGGCGTTTTGGGATTGGGTTCTCCAACCAAGGGGTACGTTTGGTTTCGTGGACAAGCCGGGTTGAGGGCATGTTGGGTTGGGACCTAATACCAAGGGTGGTTTTTTGTTTGGTATCCGCGTTTTATGCACCATGGGTGCGGTTGGTATTTAAACCACGAATAGGGTGCGTTTTGGTTTGGTACAAATCGACCCGGGGTTCATTTGGTATTATATAAAAACAAAAAGGGTGTGTTTGGTTTAGCGAAACAACTAGTAAAAAATTGTACATATGGTTTTTGGAAATATTAAAATGGTATATATATATATATAAGGTGGTTAATGGTTCAATTTAATTGTAATAATTATTTTTTTGGCTTAAGTTTAGATACTTATATATTATATAATATTTACTATATAAACACGAGAATATTGCAACACAGTTTGTTTGGAAAGAGGAAAAAACATTAGCTTTTAGTACGAGTTTCGAGATAGTTTATTTAAACGGGAAAGTAATGTTGGGGGGGAAAAATTTATATAATTTACTATATTTATGATTCACTAAAACTGCTCTATCATTTTATAAACCGATAAAGGAACAAGACTATTTTATTAAAGATAAATTAACTCGTATTATACAATAACCCCACCATTGAACGGAAAAACTATAACTTTTACATTGGACAATGTTTTAGACACAACCGGTAGAAAGAAACGAAATATTATTTATATAAATATTATATTTTTATTTTTATTAAAGATTATTTTTAACTGTTATAAACTCGGTTGTTTAATTAATATTAGTTAAGGACATGTGTTATACTTTTATTCAAAATTTTTTATTAATAAGTTGTAGCTTGGTGTCAAAATAATTGGTTTAATTATGTACTCCGCACTATCTCTCTCTTTTCATCCTCCTCCTTTCCCAACCCACACATATCCACTCCCCTCCCCCACCGTCTTATGTTTTGTTGTTGTTGGATTGAGGATTAGTGTGGAGTAAATAATTAAACCAATTATTTTAGACACAACTTAATTAATAAAAGATTTTGAATAAAAGTAGACCAATGGTCTGTATACTTTATTAATTAATAACAAACCGATGTTTATACAGTTTATTAATCATTATAAAATATAAAATAATATTTTATAAATTATATTTCGTTTCTTCTACGGGTTGTGTCCTAAACAGTTGTCTCATTGTAAAAGTATAGTTTTCGTTCATTGGTGGGGTTATTGTATAATACGAGTTAATGTATCTTTAAAATATATCTTGGTTCCTTTATCGGTTTCTAAAATGATAGCAGTTTTGGTGAATCATAAATATATGTACAAGTATATAATTTATCATGGGACTTTCCCGTTTATATAACGTTTCTCATACTCGTAAAAGCTAATGTTTTTCCTCTTTCCAAACAAACTGTGTTGCAATATTCTCGTGTTTTATATATATATATATATATATATATATATATATCTAAACTTAACCAAAATAATAATTATTACAATTAAATTAACCATTAACCACCTTATAATATAATATATATCCAGTTTTATATTTCCAAAACCGTATGTTTACATTTTACATGTTGTTCGCTAAAACCAAAACACACCCTTTAGTTTTTTATAATACCATACGAACCCCGGGTCGATTCGTACCTAACCATAACGCTCCCTATTAGTGGTTTTAATTACAACCGCACCCATGGTGCATGCGGAAGCCAAACAAACGCACCCTTGTGTATTCGGTCCAACCCAACATGCCCTCCCCGGCTGTCCCCGAAACCAACGTACCCCTTGGTTGGTGAACCCACCCAAACGCAGCCCTTAGCTGCTGCACTCAACCCGTGCACCCTATCTTGTGTTAAAACAACCAATCACACCCTCCCCTGGTCTGACCCGCAACCCCACGCACCCCATGGGTCTGACCCGACAACCATACGCGCCCTAATGGTTGATAACCACAAGACCAACGCAGCCCTTTGGCTGCCGATACAAACCAACGCACCTTTTGTGCGAACACGAGAACCAAACGCACCCCTTATTGTTGTTTACTACAACCAAACGCAGCCTAGCTGCCTTAACCAACCAAACGATCCTAATCTATTCCATATAAACCCAACGCACCCTAACAGGTCATGGCTGAAACCACACGCACCCTTTGGTGCGGTTGAGACCAAAACCACACGCACCCTCTGGTGCAATATTTAAAACCAAACGCACCCTTTTTAGTGGTGTGTGGTAGCGACGGCGATGGTGAGGTGATCGAGGATGACATGAGGGTGATGATGGTGATGAAGGTGGGGTGACGGTGGTGTTATGGTGGCTGTCGTGGGGTAGCAGCCAAAGGAGGGGGTGGTGGCGCGTGGTTCGGTGGATCGGATAGATCGGATGGCGGGGATCATATTTGGTCTTGGCCGGAAAAGTCCGCCGGAAAACTTTTCCGACGGCGACGGCGTGGTGGTGGCCGGAATCCGGCGGCTGGCCGGCGGCGGCTGTGGTGGCCGGATAATGGGAGAAGGAGAGAGATGAAATGGAGATGTGTGTGTTTATATATATAAATGTAAATGAAAATTAAATTTATAATTTTTATATATATATAAAAACTATAAAGAAAGGTGACATGTTACTAATAGATGGGGGGTTAATTTGTAAATGTTTCCTCAGGGACCAAAAGTGTAACTTTTGGTAAAATATGGTTCGGGACTCGTTTGAACCACTTAACGGACGATTCAACGCACGAAACTTGCGCCATTGTGTTCCAAATAATTTTTCCATGAAAAATGAGTATTCATTTGATAGTATTTCGTAAATATTTTTATAACATTTATAAAGATATTTGTTATTCGTTTGGAAACCCGGTTATGTCTCGTCCGAAAGTAAAAATAAAAATACATTTTTAACCCGTATATTTGCGTCTTTAACAACGTTACTAAATAAAATGATAACAAATTTATTAAATATTTTTATTTAATAAAACGTGATAATTAAATGTAATTTAATTATTTTTGTGCCGGTACGCGTTGTGTGCGGTTTCCAAGACCTTGCGAGGGAATTTCAGTCACCTTCTGACTGTTTTCGGGTCTCGGTCAAAACTAAAAAGTTGTCTGGAATGTCGTTTTACATCAAATTGCTTTAGAGTCCGAGTTGTGAAAACGTGATCTAGTGGGTCGTTTTTGATAAGTCAGCTTATAAATAACATACATCTTTTTCGTTTTCGAGCCAAATAAGTTAAAGATAACTTCCACTTGAGAAATATAATAATAAATATGATTTATTATTTGAAATACGTTCCGAAAATTTTACGGTCACGCGGTAAGTGTTTTTAAGAAGGCAATTAAAAGAACGCAAAGTCAAGAAGTCAGTCAGACCCAAAAGTCTAAGGGTAAAATGTCATTCGAAATTTCGAAATTTTCGGATGTTACAAATAACATGGGAATAAAGGATGTTTAATTATAGACAGTTTTTTGATGTCATCAATATCCCCCCACTTGAATCCTATTGTCCTCAAGTAGCCTTTAGGAAGTTTATCAAAAATGTATCCCTGAAAGGATATTTTTTGTTTAAAGACCTTTTTGATTTTTTTTTTTCGATATATTACAATTACAAACCAACACTCACGAAATAAGAAGATGAAAACAATCAAATACACTCAACTAATCTATGTGGTAACATGTAACTAATTCGCTTAATTGCTCGGTTGTGACGAGTATTCTATTATAAGTTTGGCAAGGATACACATCTCCACCACTAAAGCTAAGGAGTAACAAGTTTATAAGGGTAAATATGGATTTTTGTATGGAAGGTATACCGGTTTGATCATTATACAATGGTTTCACCAGAAGTACCACTCCAACAAGGCAGCGAAGGCACACATACCCACCCGGAACGCTAGGATAGACATGTGTGTTCGTTCACATCCCAGTTCGAATTTAACCAACGGTTAGGATGAAGAATGATATAGGGTAGGAACCTTCTAACTTTCACCAAAAGTCATAAACCAACAAGGTACAAGACATGCATACATGGCCGAACGCCAGAAGAGACTTGCAATGTTGTATGACTACTCATTCTGTGTAAAACCAGAGGCTATTCATTTGGTGAGAGGGATAGTAATTGTTGTTAACATAAGGAATCCAAGAAACAAATAGATTAAAGCCCTAAGCACAAGTTTCTAGACACTTAATTGTCTCGACCGTTACGCCATGATAAAGACACCAAACTATTTACAACGTCTCGGGATCATCGATCCAAAAATAACAACCTAAGGTGGCGTTCCCGTAACGTCATATATTTCATCATCCATACTTGACATACTCTACAAGGCACGTGGCGATATCACCACTTTGTACAATTACTTTACTCGTCGATTTTTTAGGCGTATCGATGAATAATCGATCCCTTCGTTGATTCCTTCGGTAGTGTTGAAACGGATTATCTTCAACGTTTCTTTCTCTTTTTGTATTTTTTTTTCTCATTTTTTTGATTGTTTTTGTTGACTAAACTTACAAATCTCGGTGTAGTTTGATTCATCTTCTCGATCATTATAATTCCGGATAATTCCTGACGGTTAATTATTCGTCTTTCGGTTTCATCATTATTTGTGACGTAGTAAAATCAACATGATTGCTTTGATTCCTATATGCATTCCATTTGCAATGTGTAAATTTCAACCGCACCAAAGATAGAAAATGACACAAGACTCGGGAAATACAAACTTTTCTCAACTTTAAGCAACTAGACAACATGTAAATTAAAACTTATTCTAATTAGGGGTAGGTAAGGTGTAAGGGTGTAACAAAACAAATAGTTGGTGTAAATTCCTAAAAGATTGGCTCTACGGGTTGTTCTAGTGGATCATCACTCTAAAGATGAGAGTGGAAGGGTTTAAACGGGAGGTTAACTAACCGGTGTAGTTAGTTAATAAGCAACATGTAAAGGTGGTTTGAATTATAATACATATATATATATATATTAGTATATTTAATATATATATATATATATATAACTAAAATACCAAATACCAAATTCTAGTATAAGAGAAGTATTCCGTAAGGTTTTTAAGAAAATTACTTATTAAACCAAAAGTAAAAAATTCAAAACCTTTCTGGGTCGTACCGACGAGGCGTGAATTGAAAATCGAGGTTAAGTTCGTGATCGCGTGTTTGAATAATCAATGATTTATTTGGATTCTATTTCTACAAATGAAATGCAAAAACAAATAAAGACAAGCTAAAAAAGGAAACTGCAATTAAGGTTTAAAACCACGAAAAATCGATAACGGGATTCAAAACTGAGCCTTAAAAACCTAAATTCTAAAAATTTTAACCCTAAAAATGCAAATTTAATTTTTAACAGTCCTAAATGATTAAAAATAATTTTAGAAAAAAGAATTATATTTTTTTGACTTTTAATTAATTTATTATGAATTAAAAACAATTTTAATCTAAATAAAATATTAAAAATATTAAACTAATTTGGAAAAATTTGAAAAATTCAAGAAAAGTACTTCTAACTAATCTGATCCTAGGAAAAATAAATTGGGTCTCACAGCTTATTGGAATAAGCTAGAAATAAGCAAAATAGGGCTGTTGGCTTAAAGGGCTAAAAAGGTGATAAAAGAAAAATAGGGAGAATGTTTAACGAAAAAGACCCAAGGGCATGTTGGCAGTGGAGTGTGGTGTTAAAGTGTTGGCAGTGAGAAGGGGGAGGTCACAGGTTCGACCCTTGTGGCTTCCCTTTTTGTAAAACTTTTTTTTTATTTTTCTTTTTTAAAAACAGCTAAATATAAGACTAAATAAGCAACTTTTAGAAAAAGAATTTTTTTCAAACTTTAAAAATAAGCTAGGAATAAGCAGATTGAAAATGACAGTTTAGCTTTTTTTTAAGACTAAGTGACAATTGCTAAACTGTTTGGCTTTTCTAAAACACAATAAGGCTAAATACCCAACAAAATAAGCATTTAAAGAATAACTACTAGCTACTACCTTAATAAAGCATAGGGAGAGCTAAGATATAAGCAATTTTGAAATTAGCTGTAAAAAGGCACTAAAAAAGATTAAAGGGACATGAAGGAAATAAAAAAACAGTTTAAACAGGTTAAGCCACTACTTTTTAGCTAAGATAAAGAACAAATAAGCACAAGAAATAAGCTGATAAGTGAAAACAGATTGAGTTTAAGACTCAATAAGCACTTAGGACAAAGAAATAACAAATGATTATTAAAGAAATAGCGAGAAAAAGCAAAAAGAAAAAAGTTGTTTTAACTAAGTGTTTGGATTCAAATGACAATAGCTAATTTGCAGACTAAAAATAAGCTAGCAAATAAGTCTAAAGTTTCAAATAAGCTCAAACAGATTGAGCTTTTACTACAAGACTACTGTGCTAGATCAATTTCTAAAACTAAGAACCTAACATTAAATTATCTAAATGTTATGATTAAAAATGGAACTGTTTAAGCTTTAAACTTTTTGCCAAACACTTTGTCAGTTTAATTCCAAAACCACAATTGACAATAACCAGACTTAACCAACCTTTTTTGATATGCATTTAGACATAATGTAAGGCTTACACAAAATCTTAAATCAATTTTTTATGCTCAAAATCAGAATACAAACAAATTGACAAATTCAAAATCACAGATTTAGAGAGATTATAGACAAAACCTTAAAACTTAATTTTAAACTTTAAAAACTTTTGAACACTGATTAAAACAACTTAAAAGAGCTTGACTAAAGTTGGGATGTGATGACCCAATGCAGTTTTATATCATTTTGACCCATTTTACCTCTTAACCCAAACACTTCTTTGAATATTCAAAATCTATTTTAAACTTGATTTTCACTGATTTAAGCTAAAGTTTTTTAAAAACAGATGATTAACTAACCAACTTAAGGCTTAATAATCAACTACTCCTAGCAACTGATATGCACTTATTTAATAAGCAACAGATAAGCATTTTAAAGACCTAAATTAAGTTAGTTTGTATAAAAACATAAACTAAAGAGATTAAACTACAATCAAGCATAATTAAGCGAATTGGACATCAATAATAAGCATAAGTAAGCAGAATTTTTGAAAATAAGTAAACATTAGGAAGAAGCTGACAGTAAATAAGCTAAAAATGAAAAGTAAAAGACTACAGGCCCTTGCTCAAATCAAAGGGCATAAATGCTTTCATAAGAGTCTTATCTCAACAAGCTTAGCTTGTTTGAAAACAATCTAGTATAAACCTATATAGCACTTCCCTTTTTGGTTATCTCCACAAGAGCTTTTAGTGATTTTGAGGTGAAAATAGCTTATAACCAATATAAGTTATGGAAAACTTAAGTGCTTAAGTTAAAACAACTTAAATAACAAAGAAAAGAGCTTATATGAGCTTGTCAAGTTTTTTTCAAACACAATGTAAAAATTAAGACAGAGCTTTTAAACATAAAAACTTCACTTTCATTAAAACTTAAAAAGAGTACAAGGCTTTTAAAAAGTACAATAAGCTGGAAATAAGCAATAATTTTAAGCTACACTCGATAAAAAAACTAGATTCCGTTAACAACTAAACTAGTCTTCTATATATAGCCGAATAGAGAAGGTTCTAGGTCTTGAGCTTGTGTGTTTCTTCTGTGAGGAGGATGAGAGAGTGCTCTCCAAGCCTTGAATCATAGCCCTTGATCTTCATTTGTGCTTCTTTGATCTCATAACAGCCCTTGATTCTTTCTTGTCCAATCATACATCATAGGATTGCCAAGGTGGATTGGCATCATCTGGGGGTGGGTTTGTGTGGGGTTGTGTGGTTTTTGTTTGTTGGAGCAGGGGTCGAGGTGAGAGTGACAGATGAATAGTGTTCTTGGCGAGTAAATGGGTGTGTTTGTTTTGGGGATAACAGGAGTTAGGATAAAGGGACTAAAGATGTTAGGGTGTAAGGATTGTAGGGGCTTTTGTTGTAAAAGTCAGGGACTAGCAGTGTAAGTCCTTAAGGACTAACTGTGTAAACCCTTAATGGATTACGGTGAATTAACTCCCGGGGACCTAATGGTGCTAACAGATTTAATGGGTTTTAGGTTGAGGCTTTTTGTTGGGCTTGTTTTGTTATAAATTGGTCTTTGGCTTTTGATTTAATAGATTAGCTCAAGGGTTTACTCGGCCCATTAATTTGGGTGCGGGTTGGCCCATTTAAGATGCACACATCTTCGGCTTTGAACTTTTCACGCTCTTTCTATTCCCGTGCTTGGTTTTGTCGGTTTGGCTTTGTTTTTTTGTCCTTTAGTGAGTATCCGTTACCTGCACAGTAATAAATCATAAAACACACAAATACATGATTTTTTGATAATATTTGGTCATTTTTGGTCATTTTTTATAGGTAAAGGTATGGTGTATTAAGCCACTTTACCAAATCCCCCATACTATAATATTACAGTGTCCTCACGCCTATTGCCATAAGTAAACACTTTAGAAAACTAAGAGTCTTAATCCCTCATGACTAATTACCTCGAAAAGTAGCTAAGTGTTCATCCTAAGGGATTAAAGAATCGTTAGTTTTGAAAAGCCCCGTTTTGACCATTTTTAAATATTTACACTTATTACCACATAGATTTTTGTATTTCCCTTTTTTCTCATCGCATTTTGTTGAACGTCTCTTTTTTAAACCAACTAGAATGTGCCGGACTTTCGTTATTTCATAACATTAGGGTCATAGAACAAGTACACTTCAATCCTAAAATGCTCAAAAAAGGATAAATTTCATTGTCCTCGTTTTTCACTTGTCCCAAACCATAGCGTATAAAGCGGACTATCACCGTTGAATATTAGTTTAAGATGCTAATCTATATCTCTACTTGTAATTGTGGAAACTTTTCACTCCCGATCAATTATTATATATTATCGTGAATGTGATTATTTCGAATTTAACAGTGATCAACCCTTTTAGACAAATTGTAATCATTTCTATGCTTACGTTCCCACCCAAGAATTATGATTTTGAAGGCGAGTTCATTCATTGTAGCGGGACTTTCTTTCGGCACATCCCAGTCGAGACGGCTTAGGTGTCCAGGCTTTTGACACCCAACATAGATAGTATTTGGAACTCTAAGGGACCTTCGGTTTTAAAAACTTTAGGCGTCCCGTCAAATGAATACACAATTCATTTAGAAAAGTCACAACTTAAAACGGAATAGTCTTAGTTCAAAAGAATATTTAAATTTAAGAAAAAGATATTTTCCCTATATTATTAACATCACATTATTACACTTAAACAGATAATTATACATCCCTTTAAACGAAGAAAATCGCGACCTTTTTTGACGGCCTGCACATTGGTTGGGAGCAGGCAAGATGCATCAAACTAATTTATCAGTCTTGGATTGTTAATCTTGACTATGGGCCTCTTTTAAGGCCGCCAACATCGGCTTGTGAGCCGCTCAGCAAGAGGGGGGGGCAAGTAAACTTTTATCAGGCCCACAATTCTTTATTATTATTACACATGTTTTTAGTTTTTTTAACCACTTTATATCTACCATGATATAGAGACAATTTATTTTAGAAATTTAAGTTTAAATTTGAACTAAGACTGAATAAAATATTGGTTATCTCGACTATTTTAATTACAGCTTTCAAAACTCTTTGTTTACGTTTAATTTTTAAAAAGAGCTATGTATTATTAATCCGGTTAGAAGCTTCGGGGTGGAAGAATGCCAAAAATTACACTTGTATGAGCTCTTAAGATTTCTATACTAATCCTTGATTTAGAATCCAACTCACTAATTAAACTCCTACTTCATTTAGTTCGTTTGCAAATTTAATATCTTTCAATAAAAAGATCCGTGAATGCTTTAGTCAAATAATAACTAGCTTAGACAGTTAGTTTATAAAGGTGAAGGGACAATGCTAAGAGCTTCACTAGAAAACGCTCGATCGGAGTCAAATTTATTCTTAATTACCCAGCACGTTTTATTTTTGAAAGAATTTTTTTTTTTTTTCATTTTTTTGGTTATTTTGGTGGTAAAAACGTGATTACGGTGAAAACATCGTCTAGCGGGCATAATCAAATTCGATAGATCCCCCCCATACTATGACTGAAATATTGTCCTCAATGTTTCTAAGAAGGGTTTCTACGTAAATCTATAGCCATTGTTTGAAAGTATGTCTAAAGATAAAACGGTTAGCTCGATAAGATTTAGGATATTGGATTCCCATAATCATGCTAAGGATTGAAGCTCGAGTGAACGAAGGACAAAACCATGAGCACGAGAGTCTTCAAAATCCAAGGTTAAATTTTATTTTATACCTGACTTACAACAACAAAACCATGCAAACACGAGAAAAGAAGAGGCGAACCTCCCTCACGTCACACTTATTCATTACTACTATTATAATTATATTAGGATAAGCATGGGTTGCCACCCACGAAGCGCTTGTTTATTAATGAGTCACTAAGCTTGACTCGTCCCCGAATTTAGTTGTCCATGGGGAAGGTTTGGAGAACCGGGACAACCATGGGTGGTATGTCCTCTCCAAAATAATGTTTGAGTCTATGACCGTTCACCTTGAAGGGGGGGGGGGTTTTTTTTTTTGGCCCGTCGGGTTTGAGATAACTCGACTGGTACATAAGGGAAAAACTTGACAACGGTGAACAGGTCAGGTCCACACGGGTTTTGAGCTTGCCCCGGGAAGATTCTTTAATCGAGAATTAAGAAGAAGAACTGATCACCAACGTTGAAACGCGGGTCTTAATCTTGATGTCATGAATCTTCTTGTTTTCTGAGTTGTAGATTAAGAGGTTCGTAGGGCTTGAATCTGGTGTTATTTAATTCAGTCAAGGATTGAACTTTCCGGTGTTCACCACGCGGTCTTGAGGTCCAAAATTGCAATGTTTCAAGGTCCACCATTCAGGCCTTGTGTTCAAGTTCTAGAGGAAGTTGACATGCTTTCCATACACTAGCATTTAAGGAGGTACACGTGGGGTATTGAAAGCGGATAAGGAAGGACTATAAAGCATCATCTAACTTGTTCAGACCTTGAAGGACGGTTTTCACCTACGGTCCTTTCAAGATAACGGTTCAAACACGATTAATACCTCCAGCCGTGTCCACTGTGTTTGTGGATTGATACGCTATAACACTCTCGTGTTTTAGGTCATTAGTATGAACTTTAATGTAATTTACAAATTTATTTTTAGGGTTTTACGCGCTTTACTCTTAAAAGTTCAAAAGTTATGTTAATCGCGCTAAAATAAAAATGCTCATTCAATGTAAACGGGTCATTTAAACGATTAAATGTTTACATCAAGCAAGTGTTAATGATTATTATTAAGGATAATTAAGTCTTTGTTCATTTATTTCTATTGGCTACATAACAATGCTGTTCGGGTTTCACGATCTAAAACGCGTTTCGGCATTCCCGGAGCACCATAAACTACTACGCTTAAACGAATATACCACGTTTATACCCAATACCAATTAATCAAAATGACATCACTTATAATGTATATGGTGACACGATAATTTTGATGATAGGACCAAGGTATAGCAAAATTGTCTCATAATATTAGGATTTTAAGAAAGATCTAGGGAACCATCTCTTACACTCCATGAACCACTTGGAAATTTAACCTTGTGCAAGGGTTAGAAAGTAACCATGGTTAGGTTAGTTAGATATTTTGACTATATATAGCATGCATGCACTCTTTCTTTTCTTAAACTCTTAACATTGATCACACCAAAAACTCTTTCTTCTGTCTCTCTTATAGATCACGCTCTTTTAGCTCATATAATCAACATACAAAATTTTTCTACAATCCTTACAACCCTTTACTCTATCAATCCCTAAGGCTTATCTAAGTTGTTTGCAAGCATTGGTTCTTCATTTGCAAGTATTAAAGGAAGAAAAGGAAAGATTGGGTTTCAAACCAAATCTAGGGTTTATTAGCTTGTAGCTTTGGTTTTGGAATCTAATCACGGGTTTAGCACTTATTTCTCCTTTTTCTACTTATACATCATCCCTAAGGTACTTACCTCTTCCTTCATACTATTTTATTATCATTATTTTATGTGATATATGTAATTATGGCTAAATCACTCACGTATGACGTTTTAATATGTAAAATGGAAGTTTTTGATTTATGTTTATGATTTTATGCACTTATTCTTATTCCTATGGTTAGTATATATCATGTGAAATAGTGAATATAGAAATGTTATGTTAACATATGGTTTAAGTATAAAACTTGTTTAAGGTTAAAATTAGGGTTTTTATAAGGATTTTATTAATCTTCACATATCGGAAACAATAATGGGGGGAAAGTAATTATTAACAATTGTGTACAATAAATTTATACGGATATGGATGATATGAAACAATTATATATTGTATAATCATATGTGACATATAGTTATTTGGGTTCCTATATTAATCTACTATAATCAAATATTACATAAAAAAAGGTTTTTATGAAAGATTTACATATGAATACTTAGGGGCTTGATTAAAATCCGAATTCCTTTTCGAGGGTTGACATCATATATAATATATAGTTCGTGACGATTCCAAAATTGATTAAGAAACTCGAAATCCGATATATAACGCAAAAACGACATACGTTATTACGAGTATAGATATAAATACTTTTATACAAACTATTTTTATAAAAGTTACTATCATTACAGCAACTTTTATATTTGTAAAACAATTAATATATTATATAACTTTTGATGACGAGATCTGTTCTCGAAAGAATCGACTAAAAAACGGAACATATAACGAATAAACTACGGACATTTTCGATTATTAAAGTTTATTAAAAGTAAATTTATAAACTATGAACAGCTTAGAAGTACTATTCATCAGCGGACCCAACTTGTTATAATATATTAATACATCTTTTAATAACAAGAATACCGTACACGAAGGCAATCACTAAAATCGGGGATTAAAAAGTTTAGAAGTTATTACGATTACAAGTTTACGCTAATTAAAACCCAAAAACGACAAACGAGCTGTCGTGAACAGTAAAATCACCGATCATCGCAGAATATCCAAGAAAAGAACATGTAAATGTAATATTCGTGATTCACTCGTCTTACTACGAAGTCGTGGACGTAAGAAAACGCGAGATCGGACTTAAAAACGAACCAAATATATAGGTCTTTTTACGATAAAGTATATTTTAAAAACGTTTTCATCTTTAATATATATTATTTTACTAATCGATTTAGTCGGTGATTATGTATATAGAATATTGAGTGGTTATCAAAGTGCTATAATACTAGGAGTTTCATAATGAGGCCTCTTCGGATGGCGTATCGACGAGTTGTTGGATTTACGATTTAAAGTGTCCTAACTCCTCGTACGTCATGTCATGACCTCTTTAATTATGATAGCCCGAACGATAGTACGATGTAACTACTATAAGATTATATTCAATGTTATTAATTAAAGTACTCGATACTTATACGACCTTAATTTAAATAGGTTGCATTTATCGTCTTGCGGTGACGTTTTATATGTGATATTTAGACCTATCTGTACTCAAGGTGAGTTCATAGCCCCACTTTTATAGTTTTACTGATTTAATATTATTTGGGGTGAGAACATGCTTTGTTTTATAAATTGGACGCAAGTGTTTAAAGTATATTGATTATGTGTTTGCCTAAGTAGCGATAACCCTCCTGAGCCCATTATCATGAACTGTCAATTGCATAGATGTAGTTGTTAATTGCATTATGTGAGCGCGAATGTTATAAATAGTTTCTCATTGGATTTACTCCCCGTTTGGGTGATTAGCTATCACCGGGAACGAACGTTGACCATGTCAGACTTAGATGTTGCGGGTTACAACATCTGTACGGGCAAATAACTGCTAAAATAGCAAATATAGGTTGAGCTTCAGTGTCATGAGCTTAGTGCAACAGTAATCTGGTTTTGTGATTGTTGGCATATGTTGTAACATCACGGGAAAGTCTTGCGGGTCTCGGCATTAAATTTAATTACATAACCTAGGAATTCACCAAAAATTTTTTGTTGACGTTTTTAGCCAATGTTTCAGGAGGTCAATAGGCACGAGGTGCCAAGGATGCATTGGATTATGTTTTGGATTGCACTGTTAAAGTTTATGTGCATCATGTTTTGGGAAATCTATGTCATCTTTTGTAATATTAAACAAAGAACAAGTAAAGCTATAAGCTTTTGTAATATGTCTTTTATTTAAATCCAATGTATCAATCTAAACGACTTTTGTGTCGTTCTTATATATATCTTGTGCTGTTGATCTTGAAGTAACACGCCCCGGATCCTTATTCCGCTGCGACCCATTTTGGGGGTGTTACATACGCGGTAGAAAGACGGTGAGTAACTCCATACTTAAGCATGACCTTTGCAAATTCGTCATTGCAAAAGTGAGTACCGCGATCACTAATAATAGCACAAGGAGTTCCAAATCAGGCAAAGAGAGATTTCAAGAATTTTACGACAACTCGGGCATCGTTAGTGGGGAGCGCTTTTGATTCAACCCATTTAGAAATGTAGTCAACGGCCACAAGAATGTACTTGTTCCATCGAGAAGACGGGAACGGGCCCATGAAATCGATGCCCCACACGTCAAAGATCTCACATACTTGAATTGCATTTTGGGGCATTTCATCTTTTTGCGAGATTTTGCCTTGACGTTGACAAGCGTCACACCGTGTGACCAAGTCATGGACATCTCGGTAAATAGTCAGCCAATAAAATCCGGAATCAAAAACTTTTTTAGCGGTGCAGTTGGCGCTATGATGTCCCCCGGTGGGTCCAATGTGGCAAGCCGTAAGGATATCAACAGATTCTTGGCCGTAAACACATTGTCAAATCACTTGATCCACACCAATTCTAAACAAGTAGGGGTCATCCCAAAAGTAATGCTTTACATCTTTAAATATATTTTTCTTTTGTTGGGACGACATCCCTTTCACAATAAAATTCCCCGCATGGTAGTTTGCAATGTCGGCAAACCATGGGGTACTAGAATAACCACGAAAGGTAACCATACTAAGAGTTTCGAGAGGAAATGTTTCGGTAATTTCCTTGTTCTTGAGAACATCTTGGTGGGGATTTTTAAGTCTTGATAAGTGGTCGGCCTCTAGATTCTCCGCTCCTTTTTTTTATCACGAATAATGACATCAAATTCTTGGAGTATGAGAATCCACCGAAGCAATCTTGGTTTAGCATCTTGCTTGGCAAGAAGATATTTGAGAGCCAAGTGGTCCGTATACACTATGGACTTCGACAAGACTAAATACGGCCGAAATTTCTCGAAAGCATACACCACGACTAATAATTCTTTCTCCGTTGTAGTGTAATGTGCTTGAGCATCTGTCATGGTCTTACTGCATGTGTATTAGGCTGAAAATATTTGGTCTTACGTTGCCCCAAGACTGCACCTACTGCGTAATCACTAGCATACACATAATTTCAAATGGTAGGTCCCAATCGAGGGAAACTAAAATCGGAGCTTCGGTTAACTTTTCTTAAGTATATTAAATGATTCAATACATTCTTTTGAGAAGATGAAAGGGGTATCCTTTTCAAGAAGATGGGTCATCGGCCGGGCTATTTTAGAAAAATCTTGAATAAATCGACGATAGCACCCGGCGTGACTTAAAAAAATTTGAATGCCTTTAACGGAAGTCGGATGAGGGAGTTTAGCTATAACATCAACTTTAGCTTTGTCGACCTCAATCACGGACTTTGAAATCTTATGTCCTAGAAACAATGCATCTTCTTACCATAAACTGGCATTTATCAATTTAGAACTAAATTCGTGTCTTCGCCACAGTCGTGAGCATTTCTGTTCTAAATAGGAGAGGCATGAAGAGAAAGAATCCCCGAAGACCAAGAAATCGTCCATAAAGACCTCCATTGTTTCCTCGATCATGTCTTGGAAAATGGCCATCATGCACCTTTGGAACGTGCCCGGAGCATTACATAAGCCAAAAGGCATGCGTCGGTAGGCAAACGTCCCATAAGGGCAAGTGAAGGTGGTCTTCTCTTGGTCTTGCGGGTCAATAGGAATTTGAAAATATCCCGAGAAACCATCTAGAAAACAATAGTATTCATTTCCCGCGAGTCTTTTGAGCATTTGGTCCATAAACGGTAATGGGAAATGATCTTTACGAGTGGCACATTTTAACTTTCGGTCAGTCAATGGCATACACGCCATCACTCCATACTAATCAGTAAGGTATTCAACTCATTATCTTCATTTTCAACTACGGTCATACCACCCTTTTTAGGCACATAATGAACGGGGCTAACCCACGGGCTATCGGAGATAGGATAACAATACGGCATAGGAGTTTGAATAACTTCCTTCTGATCTTGTGCTATTGACCCAATAATGTAACGCCTTCGGATATTTAACATTCCGCTGCATACTCAGATTTGAGGGTGTTACAACCTATCATTCAACTGGGTCTAGTTCTACATATTTAAAGCGTTGCAACTTCGGTGTTGTTTGGGCTTAGGCTAAGAGTCCGGGATAGCTCTCCATATAGTAATGCGTATAGGTGGAACAAATAGGATCACTAATAACGTCCTGCTTGCCTGATTGAACTAGTTGTACCGTTGAAGGTAGTGGCTTAGTACTAACTAATAAGTTCTGATCATTGGTATAGTTTGGATTGTGGACTACCACCTAAAATAAGTTACCGTTAAGTAGTAAGTGGGTAAAGTCTCTATGAGCTAGGGTTTGTTCAACATACACGGTGTCGTCCTCTAGATGAATTATAATCAATATATAAAGATGCTTTAATTGTGATAGAATTAATGTGTCTAGGTCTTAGGATGAAGTCCCGCCTAAGTCTAAAAATGGTATGCCTCTTCGAGATAAGTAATCATTGCACTGAATAAACAAACCAACTTCTAATCGGATTAATGATGGCTAATACAGTTTTCTATCATAAGGCTCGACTGCTCTTTTATCCTCTGTTAATTTGCTTGCGTGGGTTAAAGTGTCTTGAATTGATTGTAGTCACCAACCAAACCCGTGCCAGTCTCTGAGGCTGAAACCCCCCTTTTACCTGTTAGAATTAGGAGTAGAACTAACATAGGATTAGCATAGGTTTGACTTAGATTAAAATTAACTTAGATTAGATAACCAAAATATTAATAAATTGAGAGATTTAACCTCGCTTCAAGTGTTCGACACCTTACTTACCACGAATCTACCACCGACCGGGTACACTGCCCGTTAAAGTGTTGTTTTTGGTTAAGTCGGCAAAATATAAATTTAAAACTTGAATCATAAATATATACACCACACAACGACACATCACTATGCCTAATTGAGGACCAAACGACGACATGTCCGTCCTCGTCAAAATTTATTACGAACCATACACTCAAAGTTTTTCTTGGAAAGAAGGAAAATCATTGGACACAGTAAAAGAGATTATTTACTTATATTTAAAAAAAATTAATTATATGGACACATAATATACACAAAGTGTTCATTTTACGTAAGTATATTTTTGTTTGGT
This sequence comes from Tanacetum coccineum, assembly GCA_026074375.1. NCBI lineage: Eukaryota > Viridiplantae > Streptophyta > Magnoliopsida > Asterales > Asteraceae > Tanacetum > Tanacetum coccineum. Next base: position 35,568 of record BQNB010001427.1, on the reverse strand, counting down.
TTTATTGTAAAAATTGACGAATTATATATATAAT
>BQNB010001427.1:3034-30534 GCA_026074375.1 Tanacetum coccineum | reverse complement strand
CCTTTTGAGAGATTTTAGGAGTAAAAAAGGAAGTGTATCTCAGTCAAGCTTTTTTAAAAGCTTAACTGAGTGAGGTAAAAGCTAAGTAGGGTAACAAGAGCTTATCTGAGCTTATCAAATTAATTCCAAACGCATTTTAAATTGAAATTGCATTAAAGGAAAACATGAATTTAACATAAAACTTTTAAGGGACAAAGAACTTTTATTAATAATGAAAAAAAAGATTACAAGATTGAAAAGGAGATTACAATAAAAAGTAAATAAGCTAAAAATAAGCTACTCTAAGCTACACTACTCCTACCTACTAAAGACTAGATATTGTTACAATGAAAATAAAGCCTATTTATATAAAACAAGGTGCAGGGTGTGTTTCTTTTGTGAGAGGCTTCCACGCCATAAATCTGAACCGTTTAATCCATTTTGTGCTTCTTTAAGCTTCATCATAGCCATTGATTGTTTTCCATGTCCCATCGTCCAATCAAGCATCCTAGGATTGCCAAGGTGGAATTGGCAGTTTGTGAGGGTGGGGTAAGTGAGAGTGATGGGTTTGTTTGATGGAGCAGGGGTCGAGAAAAGGGATGGATGAATAGTAGTTCTTGGCGGGAAATGGATTTTGTTTATACTGGGTAAAGGGTTAAACGGGGTTAGGTTATGGGGGACTAATGGTGAAAAGTTTAGGGACTAACTTTGTTAGTCCCTAAGGACTTGTGGTGAAATAGAAAAAGGACTAGAGGTGTAATGGACTAACAGGTGTTATGGGATTGGGCCTTAGTTAAATGGTTTGGGCCAGATTTGATTTAAATTTAATAAAAAGGGATTTGGGCTTTTATATTAGCAAATAGGCTGATCCGGCCCATTAAGTGAGGTACGGGTTGGCCCATTTAAGATGCACACGTCTTTGGCTTCGACTTTGACTTTGACTTTTACCCTTTTTCCATTCTCGTGCTCGGTTTTGTCGGTTTTGGCTTTGTTTTTGTCCTTTAGTGAATATCCGTTACCTGCACAGTATACAAAGCAAAACAAACATATATTTGGCATTTTATGTCCGTTTTTGGTCATTTAGGCTCGTTTTTTTAGGTAAAAGGTATGTGTATTTAAACACATACCAAAATCCCCCAGACTAAACTATTGCCGTGTCCTCACGCAATGTCATAAGTAAACACTCTAGAAAACCAAGAATCTCAATCCCCCTTGACTACAACAATAAAATCTCTACCTTTTAGAAGCAAGTACACTGTCAAATTCATACCTTCATAACTCATATTCAAAGGTCAAAGATACATTTCCGAAACTCTAATAATCAAAGAACTTTCTCAAATCATCAAGTTGTTGATCAAGACAAAAGTTCTACTAGAGGAAGATTGTTAGCTGTCAAGAAAAGTATGAGTATGTTGGTTAGAAGCTTCACAAGAAAAATCAATATGGATTTACGGTAAGTATGCTAGCAAAGCAATGATGATATGAAAATATCTTAAAGGCAAAGACAAAGGAAAAGTAAAGATAAAGATCAAGATCACAAGAGCATGATTGGTGATCCGTCTTCGAATACTTATACGTAATATATAGTATAAGGATTAGTCAATAATAGTATAGTAAGTATTTTCCGTCGGATTTAAGAAACAAACTTTTAACCAAAGTTGTCTCAAAAACCTTCCCGGGTCGTATCCCGACGAGGTGCGAATTGAAAATCGGTTAAGTTCGTGATCACGTGAATTGAATGATTTCAAAGATTTTGATTTGATTTCCTATTTCTACTAATGAAAACGAATAAAACATGTAAAAACAAGTAAACAATAAAAGCATTTAAAGCATTAAAGAGTTAAAGCACGAAAACGTAAACGGGAATTAATAAAACGCGACATTTAAGCATCTATATCAAATTTAAGTCCTACGAACGCAAATTTAATTTTTATAAATCCTAAATGACAAAATAAAATTTTCAGAAAAAGAATTATATTTTTTTGACTTTTATTTTATTTATTATGAATTAAAAACGATTTTAATCTAGAAAATTAATTAAAAATACTAGACTAATTTATAAAAATCTAAAAAAAATACTAAAAATACTTCAAACAATGAAGAATCTAAGAAAAATGTAAAACAGGAAAAAGGATGAACCAATAAGCAGTTAATAAGCAAACAGACTCTAATAAGCTAAACTTGAAATGACTATATCATTTAAATGGTGCAAAGATGTAATTGAAAAAGTCCCCAGGGCAGTTGGCATTGAGTGTGTGTTGTGAGGCGTTGGGTTTATGAAGGAGAGGTCATGGGTTCGACCCCCATGACCTTTTCTTTTTAGAAAACATTTATTTATATATATATATATATTTTTTCTTTTTGAAAACTAAACTTAAGCTAAAAATTAGCACTTTTTGTGAAATGACTTTTTCTAAATACTACAAATAAGCCAGGAATAAGCTAAAATAAGGCAGAAATGCTTAAGAGCTAAACAAGCTTTTGAGCTTTAACTTGATAAGCCTAAAAGATCCTATAAGCTAGGACTAATTCTGAATAAGCTAATATACCTATCACTGGACTCAAATAAGCAAAAAGGACTAAAAAATAAGCAGTTCAAATAAGCTGAAAACAGCTAAAAACATTGAAACAGATTAGGATAAAAACAGAACTTAAAGTCTTAACCACTACTTTTAAGCTAAGAAAATGAACTAATAAGCACTACTAATAAGGAAACAAAAGGAAATAGATGAAGACTAATACTAAAATAGCACAGATAAGCTAAAGTTAAGCAAAGCATCTAAGAAATTAAGCTAGATAGAGCAAATGTAATTGGCAGACTTGATGCTGACTTTTTGAGCCAAATGACCACTTTTCAGCTTATTTATGAGACTTGAAAAACCATTTTGAAAACTTAAAACCTAAAAACAAATGCAACCTAAACTACAATAAGCTCAAATAAGCTGAAAACAACAAAAACCAACAAGGATAAAAGCTTAAAAAGTTCTGCACACATTGACTTTTAAAACAGATCATAACAAATACTAACTTTTCTTTTAGACAATTTAAGAAATAATAAGCTAAGAAAATAAGCTACATTGTAAAAAGAGATTAAGAGAAATACTAATTAATACTAACTAAATCTTATTAAGCTAAATTAAAGCTCTGAATAAGCCTATAAGCTCAAATAAGCAGTTATACCAAACACCCCTTTAATTCATGAAAAATTCATTTTAAGCTAGTATAGATCTTTTAAATCCTCAAATGATGAAAACAAATTAAGCTCTATGGTTAATAAGACTGAATAAGCAAAAATTATACACTAATAAGCCCTAGAAATAAGCTAACACCTACAGCAGTACTAACTGCTTATGACAGCAGTACTAATTACTATGAAAGCAGTTTTAACTAATTAAGAAAGAGATTTTTGCAAAATTCTAAGCTAAAGACATATTAAGCTACTTAAAAACAGATTAAGCATAAAATAGGGAACAATAAGCAAATAAGCAGTAAAATAAGCAATTAAATGAAATTAAGCTATAAAGTGAGAAATGAAATGTACCTTATCCCTTGCACCAAACAGGGATTTAAGCTGCTCAACAGAGCTTATCAACAAGCTAGCTTATGAAATAAGCTAAGAATAAGCCCTATAAGCCCATCCCAATCTGGCTTATCTTCCATTGGCTTATTCAAGACCTTTTGAGAGAATTGAGTACTGAGCTTATTAAACTAAGCTTGAAACAAACTTAGCTTAATAAGCTAAAGTTGAGAGAGTAAAGAGCTTATTTGAGCTTATTAGTAAGAAACATTTAAATCAATTAGCTAAAAGTTAAGACAGAATTTAAGGCACAATTTAACTGAAAACAGAATTTTATAAACTTTAAAAGAGATTACACAGATTTTTAAAAGAAAATTACATTAAGAAAACAATAATAAGCTAAAAATAAGCTACAATTAAACTACCTACACTACTCCTACTCCTAGATCTAATAATCTACAATGAAGAACTAAATGCCCTATTTATAGAGTTTGTTGAGCAGGGGAGCATCTATCATTGTGCTTGTTGTGTTAGTGAGTGAGGTATGCTCTAACTATCCTTAATCCACAGCCCTTGATCTCTTTCTTGGCCTCCAATCCTCATATCATAGCCCTTGGATCAAATCCACCTTTACACGGATCACCAGCGTGTCATTCCCTTGTGTCAGAGGGTGTCAGAGCTAAAGGCTTCTAGAAGTAATTGGAAAGCGGGGGTGAATGAGATTTTACCCTGATGTTGTTGTTGTATGTGAAAATGAGTGGAGGGAAAAACGGGAGAGATAAACAGTAAATGTTGACCCGCCTTATAATCGTTTGATTTGGGGATATTTGACTTTGACCAAAGGGGTGGACTTGGGCTTGGTTTTATGATTTGGGCCAGAGTATAACAAATTTGGACCAAGAGTTATTATAAAAGGTTTTGGGCTTTTGGTTAGATCATGGGCTTTTAGGCTTAGGTTTTAAGGCATGTGGGCTGACCTGACCCACCAAGTGTGCCCGGGTTGGTCCGCAAAAGACTGGAACGCCTTCGGCTTCGGATTTTTTGTCCTCTTTCATTCTCGTGCTCGTGTTTGTCCGATTTTGCTTTGTTTTTTGTCCATTTCTTTAATATTCGTATCTGCACATACACAAACACAAAAAACAAACATATATTTGCAATTTTTATTATGTTTTTGGTCTTTTAGGTTTATTTTTCAAGGTAAAAGGTATGTGTAAAATAACAAATACCAATTGGAACGAGACCACTGTTACACAACAAGACTAAAGACAACAAGCATTAAAGATCAAAGATCAAGGTCACAAGAGAGATCTCAATGATCACCCTTTAGGGGAGATTGTTAGAAATAGAAAGTGTTTATCATAATGCAATCAAAGAGAGATCTCAATGATCGCCCCTTAGGGGGAGATTGTTAGGAATGAAAAAGTGACGATATTATTGAGATCGAGTCTTGTAATAAATAGTGAAATAATAATGTGTTATAGGTTAGGGGAAAGGCTCGTGACTAAAATGTAGTCACGAGACTCGGCTAAATAGCCAAAGGCTAAAAGCCAAGTGCTAAGAGCTCTCATTGTAAATGGGTATAAATACCACTCCCTATCTCATTCATAGGGTATGCTTCTCAATATAATTCTTATTTTCTCTCCTTACTCTTTCCCTCTATACTCTTTATCTCCTCCTCATTCTCTTTACCTACTTTCTCTCTATACTCTTTCTCTCTTTATAACAAACACACACAAACACCTAAACACACATTATATTGCTTATTCGATCCTAAATCAAGACCTAACATTATTTATTCAAACCTATGAACTCACCAACTTTATGTTGACATTTTAAGCATGTATTTCTCAGGTATAACTCGTATGGACATTTAGGAAGTGCACTAGGGTCCGCATTTATCAAGACTATTTTCATGGATTTTCTCTCAAAATAAATCATCCTCGTTGTATTAAAGATTTTGATTTTCTCGTGATGCAAATTCATAGGACCACTTGTTAGAACTTATTTATTTTTAAATGAATCAACGAGGATATCTTTTATACGGCTCATATAGAGGTCGTTCTCTTATATCTTATGCTTGTATATTATGAAGTAACGTCCCCGATTACCTATTCTGCTGCACATATTTTGGGTTGTATATTATGAAGTAACGTCCCCGATTACCTATTCTGCTGCACATATTTTGGGGTTGTTACAGACGTGCTATTGTATCGTCTCGAAATAGCTCGTTCGGATCTTCAATGTCCTCGGCCGTACGAACACGTCTTCTGGATACAACGACTTTGACACCACGTCATTTGTGGTGATCTTTCAATACATCCCACGCTTTATAGTGGACAAATGCATACCCCCAAGTTTCAGCAAACGTCTTATAACGATGATATAACCACATTGAATAATTTTCACCACTCAACCGTTGATGTTCATCAACAACCCCGACAAATTTGTTGCAATTACGTGTCAAAGTTTCCCACTACCCGTGATCATATCCTTTGTACGCTTGTAGGATGCATGACGATTGTATCAACTAGTAACTTTACTCCAAAACGACTTAGAAGTTCGGTCCACGCCAAGTCGTGGGTACTGCGAAATTTGTATCTACGTTACGGCCAAAAGTTTTCTTTCGATAGTTGCCAATGAGCATGTGTGACGTCAGTTTTCTTTGCCCGAGTCTTTTTTCCTTTTGATTTTGCTTTTCCTTTTTCGGCGGGAGACGACTAGGTTTGTGAAGCTTGTGATAGTGAGTGGGTTGGTGAGTTTGGTGGTGAGTCACGTAAACGTTGTGGTGGTGGCATCATTGGTGTTGATCATGAAGAATTACCGAGATTCATTTGATTGAAGTATTCTTATTGTTGTTTTTCGTATTGTACATACGCCATTTGATAAAATTGATCTTGGTTCATTTGCGGTGCGAACGGCTGTTGTAAAAAAATATGGCATCGGATTTTGGTTTCATATTGTCCGAATGAAGGCGTCGGGTTTTGCGGGTATTGAGAAGAATGATCGGGATATTAAGAAGAATGATCGGGGTATTGAGAAGAATGGTCGGATGACGGTGTAGCGGGTGATGGGGAGTTTAAATTATTCGACGAAGAACACGTATTAAAGATATTATTAAGTAGCCAATCATTATTTTGTTGAGACATTTTTTGAAGATAAAATGAAAGTGTATGTGAAAGTGTAGTTCAATTGTGATTTGGGTTATATATATGACAAATGGTAGATAAAAGTGGTATTTATAAGTAAAAAATGAATGTTTCTTGAATTTTGCCCGTTTCGTTGAGTAACGTTCAGATTTTGATAAGAATAATAATAATAACAAATACGAAAAACGCATCGTGATTGCGTTGACTGAAACACGAATGGCGTGCCCATAGCACCACAGTCAGTGCAGAACAGCGACGCCATTGGTCCCGTTTTTTGTTTTGGCGAGCGAAAAATGTATTGTACCTAGCTCTCTTATGTAACAATATTTTACAGAGCATTTGCTATATCTTAGGGTGGGGGGGTATATATTGATTTTTTTTCTAAAAGGTTTATGGTTTTGTGTAATATTACAATGAGATTAATGAGATACGAAAAAAGGACGGAACTAAAGCTGAAAATAATCCAGTGTAGTTACGAAAAACTAAATAAGACTATAAACACGTATTTATGAGACCAAATGCACTTCTGAATATTTGAAAGTTATTATAAGGATTAGCATTGTGCCGCAACAATCCATGAATATCCCGAAACCCAATGGGTTCCGGGATATGAACAAACATGTCAAAAGATGTTATAAAATTTGACTATTGAAGATCACCTGTAAGGCTATAATAAGATACGTAGTTCTTTTCTTTTCTTTTTTTCTTTACAAATGCTCAAATTGTTAGGGTCCGTTTGTTTTTCGGGTTTTGACCGAAAGTAATGGGTTCATGGACATCATTTGTTGTTTGGTTCAATACTAAATCCAAATATTAATGCAGTGTCTCCAACATCTCAATTCGGACGAGTTTGATGGGGTTTGAGAACATGTCAGAGGTTTTAACCATACTTTTGTTCTCAGCCATACAATTTTTCTTCCTCTGCCAATTTTTTTGTCTTTTTTGTACTTTTCATTAAACAAATATTTTAAAATTAATATATAATACACATTTATATTATATTTTCTCTCTCTTACTTTTTTTTTAAAACCTATTCTAAATCCAAATTATAAACCAAATCCGAATCTTATTCTAAACCCATCGGTAAAACAAACGGACCCTTAGTCTATATACTATACGGCATTACGGAACACGACAAATAGTCTATATACTATACAGCATTACGGAACACGACAAATATGGAGCTGGGCTTCTTGGATTCAATAAGATAGTTCTTTTCTATTTTTTTTTCTTTTCAAATGCTCAAATTATTATATATTTATTATATCAATATAAACTAAATCTAGATATTCTTTTATTGAACAAGCTACATCTAGATTTAATCAGATACTTCGTGCGAATGTGCAATCAATTTAAGAAATAGTAGTGTTATTTAGACCTAAAACACATACCTAAATACATGTCTAATGCATAAATTACTTGTACGATTGTATTATGTACTTTCTCTTTATAAATAATATTAATAATTTTGGTGGTATAAAGATATAGCATTAATCATTTCCGCAACAAATACCAGACGTTATAATACTCGTTAATCGTTAATATACATTATTCTAAGCAATTACATATATGCAGTGACAGAAACATGTAGGATGAAGTAATTCTTGTATATCCTCTGGTTTAGCATGCTGAATTTCAAAAAAATTCTCCCAAGCAAGTAATAAAATCTTTAGTGTTTCTCCAAAAGATATACGATTAAACTTCTTTAAAAAGGTTTGTATTAATTTCACTAGGTCTTCTTTGGCTTGCAAAATTTCCACACTCGTTTCTTGAGGAGGTTGAAACTCTCCTTCCAAAGCGAATATCACTATAGTTTTTGGTTGCTCTTCAAATTCTTTAACGCTTTCCTCAGGAGGTTGATGCATGTCGTAATACTGCGGGGGTTGAATTTGGTCAAAACCAGAAGAATTAGTATAAAATTTTTGGTTCATCGGTTGACACCGAAAAGTCTCATGAGGACCCCCACAATTACCACAGCAAAGAAAACTTGGTGAATTATGTGAATAATAATTATCATTATAGTTTTGATTGTAACATGATTCCTGCTCATAGACAAGCAGGAATCGTGGTGGACAATCATAGCCATAATGAGAATTGTTTCCACATAACTCGCACAAGTATGTCTCATACCGGGGTTGTGGAGTGTAGTCAGAAAAGTTCGGAGAATCGTTGTACGAATTCGGATTTGGATCACAAGCGGATGAATTTCCAGCTCTCGAAGCGCAAATCAAACAAAATCCACCATTTAACGGGCTGGATTTGTATCATACTTACAATGAAAACAAATTCCTCCATAACGCATATTTCCACACCTTTCGCAATTACATTGTCGACAAATCGAACCGTCTAAAGGACCTCCACACCCGTAGCAACTAGGTTGGTAATATGAAGACATGTCGAAGAATTAAACAATATAGAGGATAATAATAAAGAATTAAACGGAATTAGAGGGTTGAGGAGAATATTTTTAGATTTTGAAAATTATTCATAAGAAAAGGAATTAAAATAAGAAAGAAAAATATTTTTGGTAACCGAAAGTTAAACGTGCATGGTAGCTCTCTAAAAATACGTACAAGAAAGCGGAGGAGCTGGTAAGCACGAGGCACTATTTAGAATAAACCTTCTCCTTTTGGGTGATGTTCTTAGGATCAAACCCGCCTTAAACTTTCCTTATAGTACGTAATCTAAAGGTGAGCCGTAACAACGATTAACAAACGGTTATTTTTAATATTAAAATAAAAGAAAATAGAAGTGTAAAATATTTTTGTATTTTTATGGTTTTATTAAGAAAATATTCATAAATGAAAAACGATAACTTCACGAGGAAGGGTCTTCAAAACACTAATCTTCGAATGAAACACGATAATCGTAACACACTTCCCGGCAACGGCGCCAAAAATTGATCCGTCTCCGAATACGTATATGTAATATATAGTATAAGGATTAGTCAATAATAGTATAGTATGTATTTTCTGTCAGATTTAAGAAACAAACTTTTAACCAAAGTTGTCTCAAAAACCTTCCCGGGTCGTATCCCGACGAGGTGCGAATTGAAAATCGGTTAAGTTCGTGATCGCGTGAATTGAATGATTTCAAAGATTTTGATTTGATTTCCTATTTCTACTAATGAAAATGAATAAAACATGTAAAAACAAGTAAACAATAAAAGCATTTAAGAATTAAAGCACGAAAACGTAAACGAGAATTAATAAAACGCGACATTTAAGCATCTACATCAAAATTAAGTCCTACGAATGCAAATTTAATTTTTATAAATCCTAAATGACAAAATACAATTTTTAGAAAAAGAATTATATTTTTTTTGACTTTTATTTTATTTATTATGAATTAAAAACGATTTTAATCTAGAAAATTAATTTAAAACACTAGACTAATTTATAAAAATCTAAAAAAAAATATTAAAAATACTTCAAACAATGAAGCATCTAAGAAAAATGTAAAATAGGAAAAAGGATGAACCAATAAGCAGTTAATAAGCAAACAGACTATAATAAGCTAAACTTGAAATGACTATATCATTTAAATGGTGCACAGATGTAATTGACAAAGTCCCCAGGGCAGTTGGCATTGAGTGTGTGTTGTGAGGCGTTGGGTTTATGAAGGAGAGGTCATGGGTTCGACCCCCATGGCCTTTTCTTTTTAGAAAACATTATATATATATATATATATATATATATATATATATATATATATATATATATATACTAGTTACGTAACCCGCCCAACGGGCGGGTTCGGTTCGTATTTTTTTTGGCAATCTTTGTAAACATAGAATCTTCATTCCTCTTTTTCGTTTGATTCTTTGTTGTGCGACATTTGTAAAAAGGAAACCAATCTTTGTTATTATATGCCCAACGGACTCACACCCAACAGGCGGGTTTGGTTCTTATATATTTTTTGGAGACGGTTCATAAATATTTTTTGTACACAATGAGCGGGTCCACTTCATAATAATATAGATAATACGCCTATGTAATAATCAAAGGCAAAGCCGAAAGCCGCTTACTCAACTATTTACCCAATGTATGGCATCATTCCAATATATTTTCATCTGTCAAATATCTAAAATTCCTGAAGGGAAATTGATGACCACTAAACACTCAAATTATTTGTTTATGGAGAATAAGTTTGTATTTGAATGTAAAAACGAACAAAATCATCATCATATATGAACACTGACTGAATGATTTTGTAGTGAGGTGATTGTATAGGATCAAAAACCATTCTTGCAGCATTAGCAGTACTAATATAGGGTTGAGGACTTATTCAAAACAGATTAGTGGTAGGAATGTAAACGGAATACTTATGAGGCTTGGTACCACTACAACATAGAAGCGAACCATGCCTGAGTGTAAAACTTTATTATTTATATCTTCCCTAGATCCGAAAGTGAAAATACTTTGTAACGGAATTCTAATATCCAACGTACCATACTATATCCTTGACCTTAACTCTATTATTTCCATGTCTATTGAGTATCCAGATCCTAGATACATATCGAGTAGATGCAGTGACAACCGTAATTAATTTTTTTTATTATCTTGCATGTTATCTACCTGTCCTACAGTGCAGCACTGCAACCTTCTTTTATTGCAATCGCTGCTTAAGGTCTTCTCCCGCTTGTCATGCTCAAGAGAAAGGATTCCGATGTTTTATTCACTCCATTTGCAGCCTGCAGCACCAAATTTACATTAGCGAAGTCATATAGAGAAGTTACCACAGCATGAGGTGCGAATAATATATGAATTTGAGGAGCAGATATGCTTCTTTTGTTGTATGCTTTTGTGATGTTTGTTCTACTTCTCTGTTAATACCTCTAATATTCTTTACCAGGTATAGTTGGAACCAGTTTCATGCAATGACATTTGATAAAATAACATTAAGACCAAAAAAACATACACTTCTGATTTACTCGTCATGGGGTGTAATGTGGCTACTCAGAAGTGAAAAGAAGGGTAACTGGAATCTTGCTGATCTCAGGCAAGTAGTATTCATGGCTTGCAAGGTTATTGGGTAAAAGTCATTGTAGGTACTCATCGGCATATCGATGATCCTAGGTGGCGGACTCTAATACTTCGTTAAAGTACTTAGTTCCACTTTGTTATTATATGGCCAATTTAATGAATAAAAAATGAAAGGGGTTATCTCCGTTAGCGGTAATTCATCGCCTGATCTTCCTTCTCCATCTTATGATGATGAGAAAAGCGCCCTTCTATTTCTCAAGGATCAAATTCCTATGTGGATTGCAATTGTTAGCTAACTAACCATCGTCCTAATCTCTGCTACTACTCTTGCACGTATCTTCCATCAACTCAAGTGGTACTACATTGCTGCTATTTATCTTTTTTGTCCCCGCGTTGTCCTTTTGTAATGCTTAGGGATGTAAACTCACTCACTGGTCCTTAGCATCAACTTATGGAAAGCCTGCCATCTTCATAAATGGAGGTTTGCATAGAATTATTGTGCACCAGATCACCGCTTCAGAACTTGGACTCCTTTTGTAAGTAGAGTGGACGAAAAACTGATATTCTTTCTCATAGTGAAGACCTGAAGCACTTTCAATTCGTTAAAGGATTTGTAGACAAGATATTGTGAGGCAGCCTTAACTATTTGTTGGTACTGTGACTCTTTATCAGGATCAATTTATACCTTTTGTTTCATGACTAAGTGGAGTCCCTTGTAACTTAAACGGATCATAAATTATCAATTTTTTCACAAGTACAAATAAAGTTTAAAGAATTACACTACAAAAAGAAAAACAAAGTTAATGCCACTTACTCGATAAATTTGTCGATCTGATATACAAAATTCAACGGAAACAATCCACTGTGTAAAATAACTTTACGACTTAAAATAGAACACAGTTACGATCTGAGATAACAATCAAGATCATCACGATAAATGCTACCTTGGAACACCCAAAATCACATATCTTTAATAAGGGAGCAGGGCTTCCATCTATCAATGTGTTTTCTAACTTCAATTCACGTTGACATACTTGTTGCAATGATGCAAATGAACAGAGAAAAAGCGGACGAATAATATCTTTATATGCTTTTAGATAGATTATAAAAATGCAAACAATATTTTATCATTATCAAGTGATTTTCCAACATCTATGGAGGACATCTAAAACATACCATAGCATGACGATAGCTGACCCGTGATATAAGTTTTTGGAAGAAGTATTGAGCCTGCACAAAAGTGAAATAAGAAGTATGTTAAAAATCAGTTACTCACGTTGACACACGGAACTTGCAATACATGTCTTCCCTTTTGAGCTTTGCTATAGTCTCCTACCCACACAAAAATATAGCGCATGTCATGCACCAATTCTTTCTCCTAACTATGTTCATTAAATATTCCACTTGTCTCACGAACATCGTTAAGTTTATAAATTTTAAATTTTCATGTCATAAAAATAACTGATAGCCATAAATTTATAATCTTTGACATTTGACACTCAATTCAGGAGAAAGTTTAGAGTAATACTTTAGACATGCCTGAAGAATACTAATAGAAGCGGACTTCACATCCAGCTGATATTATAACCACATGGTTTACCTTTATAAGTACGTAACCAACACTTATAATTGCGAAAAAAGCTAAAAACAAAATATTGTTAATCGACCAGGGTACCGCTTTATTAATTATAGACCATCTCGATTTGAGCGGTATAATAGACAGGCAAACTATACGTAGTAATTTTATAAATGATAACGGTGCCCTTTCGAATTCTCGAGGGCAATAGCATACCCATTCAGCATCCCAAAAAGTTCTCACGTTATATCTTTGATGGAAGAAACAAAGGATATTGACATGGTGTCATCAACAAAAATCTCAATTCAGGTGCCTCAATCCATAATATAAAAACATGTCGAGGCTACACACATCAATATTACTGAAAGCTAAAATGGGCCCATAATTCATGATGACATGGAAAGTGATATACCTGGTTTTCAGTAGGCTTTTTATAACACATTTTGCCCTAGCGTCATAACCTCACATACATGCTAACATAAGATACCAACATAAAAAAAATATTCACAACATGCTCTACTAATGAAGATAAAAAAATATTCTTCATGTATCTCTTCAAATATGTAATTACATTTGTTACAAAAATTTTAGAATATGAATAAGCTAAGCTGAAACATGATAAATTAATTTAAACTGTAGAGTATTGCATACACAACCATTAACAATCACAATAATGACTTAAAGCTATATAGCCATCATGATCAGCCGATGTTCTCCACATGTGTATTCTTGCTCATGTTTTAAAGAGTTGGATGATACTTATAAGTATTTATGAATTCTAATGTAATCTTTATCATTCAATATGTACTCACATTTGTTTTATAATATAGTTGATGTGCACGTATTGTTTTTAATAAATATTTTCTAAATTTTTTTCCATGATTTGGATGAAATCATCTAATTATTGAGTATATCTTGAAATATATTTTTGAAGATTAAAATATATCAACATGGGTTTTTTTAGAATATATTATTATAGTTTTGGATAGTAAAACACAAATGGTGGCTTGGTTTAGTTGGTAAACTTGATTGGAATTTAACCTAGGTCACAAGTTCAAATCTTGCCATGGGCAATATTTTTAAAAAAATTCATAAAAAAAAAATTCGAAAAATTATTAAAAAATCCGAAATTATAAAAATAAATAAATATCGAAAATTTAAAAAAATCCAATATAATTTAAATGTGCCATGTCATCATTGAGTGGCGTCCGTCAACAAATCATTATTTTACAGTATAGGTTAGCACCCATATATATGTTATGTTGAGTTTGGCACTCTGCGATTTATTATCTCTATATGTATTTGGGATATAGCTTAAATTATTTGGCTTGGAAATGAAAGCGTAGTATATTCAGAGATGTGTTCATAATTGGTAGCAGATCTCTGTTTGTAAGGAAAGACATATAGTCACTTTTTCATGGTTTGCCAAACATTCGTCTATGACTATAATGGCTACGAAAGGGATATTCGTGTTGCTCATATTTACAAGATAATGTGCACATCAGGTTTGTTTACCCTCTTTTCCTCATATGTTTCAGAAATGGTGTTGCCGTTTTACTTCCTTTTTCGGCTTACCTGACTTTCTCCAGATTAATAGCTTGGGTATTTGGAAAAAAATGAAGGAAAAGCGTACCATAGAAGTATTAACTTCACCATACATAATAGTTGTCCTTTTTACCAGATTAGGTAGGTATTTGTATTCTTCTTTGTGTATTCAGAAATTAGATTCGTATCAAACTTCAGGGCCATACCTGATTCATATAATGTGACTAGAATGATTGCTGCAATTTGTCGTAAAAAGATGCAGCTTCGGGAGTGAGGAAAACGTAAGTGAGGAATTACGAGCATAAAGAATGATGTTTCATGCTTTGTTGATTTATTAGAAAATAATGCATGAAACGTGAGTCCACCATCTGTTTACAAAATAACAAGCATAAAGAATGATGTTCCAAGGAATTTGACGTGAGTCCACCATTTGTTTCATGGTTTGTTATTTCGTATGACATCATCTGTTCTCACATGCATTGTTTGGTATTTGTTACAGCTACTAACGTCTTGGACAAAGGGAAAACCAACATAGCTGCAATCAGCAATGATGTGTCATCTACAGGTTATATAGCTGAACGTTTCCAATATTCAGACCAGAAGCCGTGCATTGGGGACACTGCTTTCTATGATACTGCCACCATAGAAAACATATGTCATTGGCTTTATAATACATGTATTTAGATGTGTTATACTTATTATGGATTAGATATATGTTCAAATTATAAAAAACAATTTGTGCGTGTTAAAAACACTCGAACATGTTTGAATGTTCTAATCCATCAACACAAGGAATGAAAATATAAAAGAAGCTGTTGTATTACTATTGCTCATATTTTGCAGACAATGGTGTGGTCAGTTTTGTTAGAAAATATTTTTTTAGCATGTTATGGTATAGGGAAATAAAACATCGGTGACAACGGAAAATGCTCCGCAACAACGCGCAGGCACCACATACACATAATACTAAATCTATTTAAACTAAGTTATGCAGTTGCAGAATACAAAATACATAATAAAGTAGTATTCCAAAGCCTTCCAGCCAAACACCACTTAAGATAAAATTAATCCCCGCCGCAACGCGCGGGAGAAAAACTAACTTGTTCAATATAAACATCATCGTAGACGGTTCTTAAACTAATTTTATGATGACCGTTTAACGTCACATACAAATAAAATACCCTTACTCGTTTTCATCTATACCTTTACCATATTAAATAATATAGTGTGATTTGGATAAATGGTCGTATTTGCTAGTGTATTTTTGTAAAATGATGTATTTGAACCGTATATAAGATTTTGGTCATTTTGGTGCGCAACCAACATATTTTGCGCACCAAAGTACAACTTTTCACACCAGTGTTGTGATAGATTAATTCTAGCCAAGATTAGAACTCGACATTTAGCTTTGTGTCGTAAATCGGTGTAAGCAACATTGTGTACGGTTTTCTCCGCCATAAGGGAGCTTGTTGACATAGTGAAGAAAACTCTCGAGTTAGGTGCTCGGGGAGTGGAGTAGGGCGAAGAGGTGCTTCGTTACCGAACCACTATAAATCCTCGCGTTGTGGTTTGATTGTTCTTACTCTTATATTTTGTCTTGCATTATTTTTTCATACTATCTTATTAATTGTTTAGATAAGTATATTGTTTATATTGTGCAAGTGTTGAATTCATATAAAGTCGAATCTGGAATTTTTACAAACACTTTAAAACCTTAAATTAAAAAGCGATAAACTATTCAACCCCCCTTTTAGTTTTTCACAATTGGTATCAGAGCCACGCTAAACAAGAATTTTAAAATAAATTATATTTTAAAACTTGAATCGATCTATGGAATCGGAAAAATATTTAGAAGGGCAATCTATGCTGTAACCTTTGCCCTTTTTGTGTTCTGAATATTCCATTTATAGTCCATTGACTATTTGACTTTGGTCAGTTTATTTAGATTTGTACCGTGTTGACGGTGGTGATTTTTATGAGATATGTGATGATTTGATGTTTATTGTGATTAATAATCTTTTTTGGAAGGTATTATTGTGTTATTTGTATTTCGGGTGGTTTGACCCGTGAATTTTGAGAAATGCCGAAAAACGAGTCTGACACGTTCGTTAACGTCCAATTTGAGTTTTGAAGGGTTTAAAGTGAAAATATGTCATGTGAATACTCTAGGTTAATGGAAAAGTATTTTTAAAGTGAATAAAAATGCTAATTAACTTTGGGGTAAATTTTACGTTTGAGTTTTACAAGCTTTTAAGTGATTTCGACACGAAAAGAAAGACCCGAGACCACTTAGGATCCCTTGGCCGGTTATGGGAAGTGTAGGGAACAAAATGACTAAATTTTAGCAAGTATGTCCCAAGGTGTGTACACTTATATTCCTTTTTACCTCATTTCCACTCATTCTTATCATTTAAAAAAAATCAAAAACACACACATAATTGTGTGTGTGTATATTCGGCCGAACTCAACACAAACAAGAAACACATAAATTTTTGAAGATTGATCAAGAAAACATGAAGACGTAAATATTTGGGGTTGATTCTAGTGTTTGGTTATTTATTTAAACAACGTTTGTGTTGTCCGATTCGTGTCAAAATCTACAAATTTGAAGATTTTCTTGTAAGTTTTTAAATTTAAATTTTGTTTGTCCTTTTGGGTTTATTTTGATGCATAGATGTTAGTTGTACAAGTTGATCGTTGTGAAAATCGATTTTCGAAAACAAAACGAATGATTTAAGGGGTATTTGGTTCGTGAATAATAAAAAGGAAAAATGGGAATTTTGTAGTTTTGATGTTGTGGTCGTGATAGTTGAATAATATATGATGCTAGAATGATTATTTTTTATAGTAGCTTGTATAGCTTATTCGGGCTTATTTTTAAGCTATTTCTTGGCTTATTTGGGCTTATATGCCACGTGTGGTTTCTCAAAATTACTAGGGAAGTGATTTTGATTATTTTTGTGTTATGACGTATGTTGTGGACTATTTTTGAGGCTTATGTTAGTAACCAAATGCGATAAGTAGCTTTATAGCTTATTTTCAAGCTTAATATACGTAGTATGGAGGTTATGGACTCACGGCCCAATTAGTCCATTTAAGCCATGACTTAATGGAGGAGCTTATTGTGGTCCGGATTATTTTCTACTAATAAGTATGAGTTTATATATGTTGTTAGGCCTTGGTTTTGGGCTTGGATCGTATTTTTGACCTATAAATACTATAACGGACCCTTATTGGGCCTTAAAGCCCAATAAGCGATATTTTGTCATTTTAAGAGTTTTGACGGACTTTTTGAAAAGCGAAATGTATTTACGAAGTGATATTGATCGTTATTTCGAGAAAAAACGTTTTAGTAGACGTTAAAGATTGAGATTTTGGAATTTGATCGAAAAGTGTCGAATTTGTGAAGAATTGTTGAAAATAAGGTTTGAAACCTTGAAAAACGTTGTATAAATGTACGGGTCATGTCAAAATTTCATAAAAAGTTTATACTTAGAAATTTTCTTAAAAATATGATTTTTGATTTTTAATAATAAAATAATATTTAATTATTTTATTTATTTTCACTAAAAGACGAAAAATATAATTTTTTTCGAAACTTCTTTAAAGTGTTTATTATGGGTAAACGTTTCATTTTCAACCGTATAATGACTATTTTGATGTGTCTAAGGTTTACCGAATAGACTTGTCGAGATATATTTATAATTAATAATTATAATTATTTATTATATTACTTATCTATTTACGCTAAATAATATAAGTATGTATTATCGTAGAATAAGATTGATATGATTGTGGAGATAAGTTGTCAACCATCACACCACTAAAAACTGTTTTGGGAAATTGTACAATGTGTCTAAACTCTATGCATCAAACGTAAAGATTGTTTTGTAATTGGATGATTAAATTGGGACATTAACTGGACTAGGTCATGTGCGGGCGTCGTTGCATTTGCTTGTGTGATTGAGATTGGGTAGCTAAAGACTTGCTTGAGGTGAGTTCTCGTAGCCCCACTTTTTACTGGTTTTTCCGTTGGGGGAAAATGATACTCAAATGTGTTTTGAAATGTTTTGAATTGATCTGTGCGAAATGTGGTTTTGTTTTTGGGACAAGTTATGTGCTTATGACTGCTATGTGAATATTATGTGATGCATGATTGTTTGGATCGGATGGGTACGCCTACCCAGTATTTGTGTGATTATTAGAGCGGATGGGTACGCCTACCCAGGTTTGTGTGTGGTCCTGCCCTAATTTTAGTGCTCCAGCTGGTAGGCCCTTTAGGTGCGTAAGTGACATATGGTTATTGGTTAGCGGTGATGCTAGAGTTGTTTGCATATATTCACTGTCATATAGCACTATTGTCCACTGTTGAAATATTGGCACAACTTTTGGGTTTAAGGTCAAACCTACGAGCTCACCAACATTATTGTTGACGTTTTCGAGTATCATTTTCAGGTGAAGTGAAAGAAGAGTAGTTTGGTGATTGATAGCAGACTTAGAAGTATCCCGAGTGGAATTTCGTTTGAAGTCTTGCTTGCTTGTTATTTTGATTCTAGTTTTGGATGTTATGGATTAAGTTTGGATTTTGGTCCCCTGTGAGGGCGTTGGAATAATTGTAAGAGATTGTGGATTTTAGTTGCGATTGGGACATCACTTGAGTTTGTTCAAGGTTGATGGTCTTCATAGCACTTGGAGTTTATGCAATGTAGTTTTCTCTATTTTGTATCTTGTGTTATGATTGATCATTATGTTGCATTCCCGAGTTTCCGCCATTGTCGGGGTGTGACAGATTGGTAATCAGAGCCAAGGTTATAGAGAACTAGGTGGATTGGCCTAGACTATAACCTAAGATCCGTCGTTTAGTCGCGTATAGGATCTATGTGCGCGGTGTTCCGCTTTTGTGTGCCTTTGTGTGTTCATGGTTTGGTGCCTTAGTTATGTCAGTCATTGAAATGGGTGGGCTCAATATTGAATATGAATGGGAAAGGATGCGAATATAAGTACGGTGGCCAACGTAAGTCTTGAAACATGTACTTGAGCTTTCATGACGTCTTTATGGTTGTTGGCCGGGTATGAGCATGTGGTTATGAATCTTGTGAGTCAGCTGGAATCAGGTACCTTCACCTCCATCTTTAAGTATCCTACATTAAAACAGTTAGCAATAAAGCGGAGGGACGAATATGGCTTTGTCATTCGTCGGTGTTTGGTTGGAGTAACCTTCGAATCCGTAAGGATAAACCTGTGATCAGGTAGATTCAATTTAAGAAGAATCTCCTTGACAGGATTTCCAGCTGAAGTATCGAGTCTTTCTAACACATGTGTATCAGATTCATCAAACTCAACATGTTCTCATTATCAGAACGTCTCAAAGCAGACAGCACGATAAGAGTGAATCAGCGAGTTACTATATCACCGATTGAAATAAAAATTGATTTGAAAATCAATCGACGTGTCACCTGCTAAAGTGGTTTTGTGACACACCGAGACTGTTAATCATTTCAAAATTCATCATCAATCGTCAATTCATAACCTGGAACAAGTTTAATTCTTATAGAATCGCATCATCGTTTCTTTCCAGTTGTCACAAGTTTGATTCATATAGAATCGCACAAGTCACTTACCATGAGCTTGTTTGATGTTGGCTCAAGCAGGATTTCCATCTTCATGGTGAATACTTAAGTATCACTCGGATGTTCTGGCAAAATCACAAGGATAATGCGTAGGACTCTTTATATTTTCTCGTTATTCACATTGTGTGAGATAGCAAGCATAATTTTGACAAGTGTCCCTAATTAAATTTATGATGATATCTATTTGGCTCTAGACTTAATAATGCACTTTTGTTTTAGTGATCGAGGCTGGAGCAGTACTACACCCTTACAATATCGACTAACTCGAGTGAAAAATCGATAGAAATGTTGTAAAATCTCCGTGAGTAAATGAAACAAGAGTCTGTTAGAGACCTTAGAAGTGGCTAGGGAGTTTTTGCTTAAAGCGTCACTAGGATCCATGACGACTTAAAGTGACAGACAACCAAACTTAGTGTTTCCGAAAGATTATGTTAATTGAACACCTGTTTCTGCCTAAGTGAATGGAGGGCTTCTTTCTTTTCCACCCTTTATCTTTACATATTCTTTTTCATATCTTCAACCCCAATCAAAATCAATGCTTAACCGAGACTTCATAACGTAACACCTTTGTTAAGGAATTGTTCCAGTGTTAGCTCGGCATCTTAGTCGGCATGATTCCTGATTCTCACAGTTTCTCCTTTTGTAATCATACCTAAGAAGGACTTCTACAATTAACTAGTGTATATCCCTGGGAAGATACCACCGTCATGGCTGGCTCAAGAGATTTGAATACCTATGCCTAACCACCTATAACTCCATAAAATTTTAAGGTACACAATGGTCGGGCCCCTTATTCAGGTATCCAATCACAATCGAACTAAAATCATTGAACAGTTCAATCAAAAGTATTTTGAATAAATATCAACAAGATATTACCACTTTGAGAGGTTTTTCATCATCACTAAAAGCTCCCCCGTTAACATGTTCATCGTAATTGTAGTACATGCTAAGTGTGGAGTCATTGAAGTCATATTAACTCATCACATTCAAATATCAAATTAGCATTCAGTTTTAATCACATTTTCTCCCCTTAATACACAATGTTAATCCCTTGAGATTTTAGATATCAATTGATTAAATTGCTCGGGACAAAATGTTACACAATATCTAACAGGAACATTTTAATGCTCCCCCTCAATATTTGAGGGAATATAAGACAGTGCTGAGTACAATAATTTGAAAACTTTTGAATTTACTAAGAAATTCTTGAAAATTTTGTACTCGAGCACTCCTTAGAATCACCATTAAGTCTACACTATATATATTCACAAGATTATTATGTACAAGGTTTGACCTGAATGATGAGAACATCATATGATAGAATCATATGGTTCTTTTGTCGCAGCCGTAGGTCTCCTTCGTACAATCTCCCACCCACGAACTTTTCTAAGCTCCTCATTAACCTTCTTTCTTTCAAGAAGTTGTCAATCTGATCTTTCTCTGTCCAAGCACTCTTCGGTATTGCTTCAACTTTCTTTCCACGTATACGAAATCTTTTACTCAAACTTCGAGATGAAACAGATTCCAATACAGTAGTAACTTGAGCTTGTGTGGTTGGTGATGTCGGTGTTGATGTTGTCTTAGCTCCCCAACCAGTAATCCTTTCTTGAGTAGATTTAGAACTTTTTTTCAAGCCGCATCAAGCAGTCTTGATGTATAAAGCCCAGATATCCGAAGTACACAATTAACCCTTTCAAGAATTTGATACCGCAACACCAAAGTCAATTAAGTCCCGATGACGCCTCTCTCTACAGGATAGTTATGATATAAATTTAAACACCAAAGTCAACTATGTCTCGGATGTCACAATTATTCCCTCTAAATAGTCGAAATGATAACTCCAAAGTCAACTAAGTCTCGGAAGAAGACATTTATTCCTACATGATATTGACAATCTAAAGGAATCATCATACCTATGTGTACCTCTTTTATCAAATATTTCTACTCATTTTAGAATAAGCTTAGAGATTGACCGGTCAGGTAAAACATTAATTGAATCAGACAGAACTCCTTCCGGGGGGGGGGGGGGGGGGGGGGGGGGGGGGGGGGGGGGGGGGGGGGGGGGGGGGGGGGGGGGGGGGGGGGGTGGGAAACGGTTTTTGAATAATTATATCCCCAACACTTCCACCCTGGGACTCAAATGATGCATACTACTAATGACGAGATGTCCTATTTCCACCATGCATTGAAATAGTGCACCATGAAAGATGCAAAAAAGGCCTGAAAATCAAAAGAACTAACCTCAAAAGACAAAAGAAAGAAGCTAACTCTCAAAAGAAGGCTAAAGACATTATCCAAGTAAAACATCTACCTACTACTGTTACATATCTGATACTTAAAGTTATAACTCTCCGCACTCTACCTAAGCTAAAAACATAAAATACCATCACTACCATTCAAACTACTTTACAACTTAATATCAACACCTAACAGTATCCTTATAGGACTCTAATAACTACTAACTCCTCATCTTAACATACATCTTAACTCTATATAAAACGTCACCTTAACTAGTATATCTACAATGTAACTATTTACTAAAAATTAAAAACTTGTAACTAACACTTGTAAAACTACACGTAAACACCCTGCTCTCAATACTCGGGTACTTCGCTTGCTATAAACTTCATATTTTCATCTTATTGTATCTACTCTTACTTACATCCTGAAATAAACAACTATGTCTACACTCTATAGTATCCATTCTGATCTACTGCACATTGACTAACGTACGTAACATAGAGCAGATAGACTCGCGTATTGTCTATACCCTCCTCACTTACGTAAATGTAATATTACTACTACTACCCTTCCCCCTTGGCAGGTATTTGAATACCTCGAATTTAGCAAAACCTTGGACGCACCATATACTCAAGATCGTGTTTGAGGTATAACTAAGCTTAGATCTATCCCGTGAGAATCAACTTCAATGCTTTTAAAACTATGAAAGTATTTCCAAGCATTCCTAAGTCTTTTACAAACTATGAGGTGTTGGCAATATTGATCAAATGTAGATTAAAGCCTGAATTCACTAAGTCTCAAAGTGCAAATAAGTCCCTAAAGTTTGAAACAAATGACATCTAAAGCACTTGTAGTTAATATAAATTAAGTCTCCTTGAAATTGTTATTCGTCATTATCCAAAACTTTATTCGTTTATTCCATGACTTATTTTGAAAGACCGTTTTAAAAGATTATTTGATGACACATTCTCCCCCTCAAATGATGACCCGTTTTCTATTCAAAGAGTTGTAGTCCTTGTTTGAGAAGTCGAATTGTCTTTGAAAATCTTTTTGTGATTACTGAAGACACTGATTCATTGTGAAGACAACGTTTTACCAAAAAAAAAGATTTCTCTTATTTTAACACATAAGTGCACTGACGCGTACACTTATGGAAATATAGGAAGCACGGGTTGTGATGCAAAGTAATCACAAGCCTTTGCATGGTCATAAAGTATACCATGCCCGAGAATAAATTCCCGTTGAGAGGTCAAGTTTCCTTTTTGACGGAATACGTGCCCTTAGAAGATTCTGTCCGGGTTACATCATGAAATAATAGCAAGCCATTGGCATTTGAAAACATTTGTAAACTTATGCTCAAACTTCATTTACACAGCCTCGTACCATTATTGAATGACAGTTGTTTTAGTTTGTTTTCTCTAAGACCGTAAACGTTATCGCTTTCAAAAGACAATGCCTTTATTACCTCTTTTTATATTTTTTTTTCAATTTTTATTTTTTTCTTTGGTTGTTATAGATTTAATATTTTTGTATTTTGCTTTTAAAAGTTTTATAAAATTAAAAATCTTTTTGGGTTTTTTTATGGTTTATATATATACATATTATAAAGGATATGTGAATAGGTACCATCACTATTCATCAACTTCATCTGCCAATTGTTTCAGAGTCTCCGGCGTAAAACTCCGCATTTCCAGCTTGTTGATCAAAAATTCAATACTTTTCCTCGCCAAGAGCATTAGTGAAAGATGGTCCGCCAGTTATACTCCGTATTGACAAAGTAAAGATCGATCACACAACGCACCATTCTCAACATGCTCCTGATATAAAGTGAAATCTGATGTCTATATGCTCGATCTGAATGTTGAACGTTTGTTGCAGCATAAGCAATACGCTTTTGTTTATCACAATACATTGGAATATGTTGTTATGAAAACCAAAGCATAGTTCGTAAGCAAGCCTTGATCTCATCCAAAGGATTTGAGCACAACAGCCGGACAAAGCAATATATTCAGCTTCCGTACTGGATATCGCAGCGCTTTTCTGCCTTTTTGATGACCAACTTATAAGTCTATCTCCCAAAAATTGCATACTACCAGATGTGCTACGGCGTGTATCTTGACAACCAGCATGATCCGCATCTGCAAATGTTGTAAAGCAATTGAAGAATCCTTTGAATACCATAGTCCCTCGATTAAACGGTTCCCTTAAGATACCGAAAGATTTTTTATAAAACTGCAGTGGTAAGTGCTTTACGGTAGCAGCCTGATACCGGCACACTTGCATATAGCAAATTGTAGGTCAGGTCTACTGGCTGTGAGATAAAGGAGGGTGCCTATCATACCACGATAGTGTGACGGATCAACGGCTTTCCCTTCTTTATCCTCATCCAGTTTGGATTTCTCCACCATGGGAGTATCCACTGGGTCACAAGAGTCAAAACCGTATTTCTTTAAGGATTCAAGGGCATATTTTGACTGGTTAATAAAGATGCCTCTGGGACTTTGAGAAATCTGTAGTCCTAAGAAAAATGAGATTTTGCCCATCATTGACATCTTAAATTTTGAACACATGATTTTAGAAAATAGGTCACAAAGTTCAGTGTAATATGCAACAAAGATAGATATCAACGACATATATTTGTACCAAAGTAGTTCCATGCCGTCCTCTCAACTCTGCGTATGAACAATGTAAGGATCCACTGACCTTTGGAGAAGTCTTGGATATCAAAACGAAGACAACATGTCATAAACCACCCGTGGGAGCTTTTTCAACCCATAAATAGCTTTCTTAAAGCCTTGTACACGGTGGTTTGGTTTAATCTTTATTCACAAACCCATCGGCTGGCTAACATAAACTTCTTCCCGCAAATTACCATTCAGAAACGCTTCTTTCCACATCCCTTTGGTAGACGACTATGTTCATAAGAGCAACAAACTCGAGAAAAATCCGTATAGGCCTCTAATCTTCAACCAAGCAAAAAGACTCCTTTAACAATTCCCTCCTCTTGATGGTAACCACAAGCCACTAACCGAGCTTTGTTCTTTAGTATACCTCCCCCCCCCCAGTTCGGTCTAGTTATAAACTTGTAGATCCACTTCAAAGTAAAAACCATAACTTTATCTATTGGGAGTAACGAGCTCCCCATACTTCAAGTCCGTTCGCAAACTCATAGAGTTCTTCTTGCCATTGCATCGAATCCAACAGGCTTGTAGCCAAAGCATCTTTATTAGTCCTGGTTCAAACAACAGTGAGGAAAGCATCGTATAACAAAAAGACTTGCTCAAGTAATTGACAACCGTGTGGAAACTGGTCTAACGAGAGTTCACCGATTAATATTTTCAAGTGTGATGATCCTTAGTCCATTATGCTATCGTGTACAGAAAATTAGTGATCAGATGTACAATTGTATGAATAGAATCCGACTATGAGGATGATCCAAAGAAACTTCTGGATTTAGGCTACCCAAGTACGATCATTACCCATATGTGCAACTTCAATAATCATATTGTCTTCTTCACATCGTAGAATGACGGAGGTATGGGTATCGCAGTGTTGTTTGAGAGTTACTTGGTGATTGTGCATCTTGGCAAACTGTAGTTGAGGAGGTAATCGTTTGATAGCAGCAGTTCTGGAGCTGCTAACTTCCATCAATTGAGCAACGACATCAGGGATGGTTGATCAACACTAGTGGAGGATTGAGTAATTCATCGAACAACGATTGAAACAACATATCCCAGTCAGTTCTCTAAGGTGATACAACGAGTTTGAGCAAGGAGGTTTTGGTACGAGTACTGCACTGATTGATTGCAGGAGTCCTTACATGGAAAGTCGGTCCTGAACTGCTCGTTCAAAGCCATCGCAAGTCACTCATCAAAATCTACATAATTATCATCACTGCTTCGTCTGGTAACGTCGGTTTGTAATTCAAAATGCGTTCTTTCGTGGGTGCATAACCAATAAAAATACCAATATCAGCCTTTGGTTGTAACTTGCCCAAATTTCTCACTATTATTTGTCGGATAACAGAGTGCACCAAATACATGGAAAATGATAAATCGAGAAGTTTGTCATGTAAAAGCTCATATTGTGTTTTGCCGTGCCGAAGACGTATGATGGAACGATTTTGGGTATAACATGCTGTAGCAACTGCTTCTGCCTATAAGAATAACAGAGCTTTTGCGTAAATCAACATTGTGCAGGCAGCTTCAATTAGCGTACGATTACGTCTTTCAATGACACCATTTTGCTGTGGGGAGCGAGCAACAGATGTTTCATGAGAGATGCCAACCTTCTCATAATATTCACGCAAAGTTTGATTAACAAATTTAGTTCCATTATCTGTTCTGATTCGTCAGACAGGTACTTTAAGCCGCAGTTGGATCATCTTGAGAAACTTGATTATGAAATCTGGAGCTTCATCTTTTGACCATAAGCACTTAACTCATGTAAATCAAGAGTAGTCATCGACAATGACAAGGATGTACTTCTTTCCATTAACACTTGCGACACGCAATGGTCCACAAAGATCCATGTGCAAAAGATATAGTTTTTCTTGGTTGGTGTCTTCAAATTTAGGTTTGTGGGGTTTCTTCTTGCTTTTCCCCATTGCACATGCAGAACACAGATGGTCATTTTCAAACTTTAGCTTAGGGAGACCTCGAACAAGACCGTATCTAGCTAAGTGATTGATTGTACTAAAGTTCAGATGAGACAGACGTCGGTGCCATATCCAGGACTTAGTCTTTGAGGCCTTTGACAAGAGACATATAGGAGAAGATGCCATCATATCTCGAAGAGACAGAGTATACAGATTGTTGCCTTGAGATCCAGTCAATAGATCAACACCTTCTAGGTTACGAATGAAGCAGGTGTGTTGGTGAA